>SJYX01005239.1:0-12367 GCA_006410675.1 Oreotragus oreotragus
TCCTGCGCTGCAGGCAGATTCTTTACCAACTGAGCTATGAAGGAAGGTACCTGTTTCTCTGCAGAACCCTAATACATAAATGCCATTCTGAACTGGAACTCTATGTAAAACCAATATCTAGACTTTAACTCCTGGGCCTCTAGAGTTCTAGTAGGTAATTTTTTTTTTGCATGTTCAGGATTCTGCCTAGAAAAATCTTTTATTTGTTCTCCTATGTGTGTGTGTATGTATGTGTGTGTGTATATATATATGTAAATGCTAACAAGACATTTGCATTTCTGGTCATATCCCAAAATTTCAACTCACATAAACAAGAGAGAAGAATCATGTAACATAATTTGCAATGCTGGACACTTAGAGTTGGAATCTATTTATACAGAAAAACTGAAAGTATTTTCATTCTGAAAGTTTATATTTTCACTGATTTTCTGAGACTCAGTGTCTTGTGAAACTGAACCAATATCTTAGTAACCAGTGTCTTGCATATAAGGATGTGTGCTAAATCACTTCAGTCATGTCCAACACTTTGCAACCCTATGGCCTGTAGCCTCTCAGGCTCCTCCATCCATGGGGCTCTCCAGGCAAGAATACTGGAGTGGGTTGCCATTTGTACATACAGGATATACACAACAAATGTTAAATTGGGTTAAACTTCTGTTGATCTGCTGTTGAGGTTTTTTTTTTTTCCCCCTTAATCCTGAGTTTTTAATTAATGCCTAAACTTTCTGATCAGATCTGGAAAATAAGTGTTGTCACTTCAGTTGATTTGAAATGAATCTTTAAAAGTCTCATGACTATCATCAGTAATAAATCTGCACTCACTCTCAGCTCTTTTTGATTTAAAGGGAAAATAATATTACGGTGCACCACCCTTCTCCCCATTCAGTAGACACGTCCATAATTTTAAGGAGCACCCAGCACTTGAGATTCAAAATAATTTAAGATACATGCCCTACAGTTTCCCATCCCCATGATTGCAGTGTGGTATGATATGTGTAACGGAGGGGCACGTGGATGTTCTGTAAAAACAAACAGGAGGAGACAGAGATGGGCTAGGAGGGGCATGATCTGGCAGGCTTCACAGAGAGCATGACCCTGAGCAAATTTCTGAAAGATGTTATGCAGATTAAGAACCTTCCAGGCAGGCAATAGAAAAACACAAAGACCTGGAAGCATGCTCTGAGAAACTGCCGCCTCTGCAGAGTGGCTGGAGTGAGGGTTCTCACCGAGCGATGGCGATTGACAGCCATGAAGCTAGGCAAGTGGGCAGATCCCAGGGTATGAAGTGCCATGAGCTAGAGCAAGGAAAGTTCTGGGGAACTTTTGGGACAGTTTGTCGCAGTTGTTCATTTGCTAAGTCGCGTTCCCCTCTTTGCCACCCCATGGACCCCAGGCTTCCCTGCCCTTCACTATCTCCCTGAGCTTGCTCAGATTCACATTCATTGAGTCAGTGATGCCATCCACCATCTCATCCTCTGTCATCCCCTTCTCCTCCCGCCTTCAATCTTTCCCAGCATCAGGGTCTTTTCCAATGAGTCAGCTCTTCGCATCAAGTGGCCAAAATATTGGAACTTCAGCTTCAGCATCAGTCCTTCCAATGAATACTCAGGGTTGATTTCCTTTGGGATCGACTGGTTGGATCTCCTTGCAGTTCAAGGGACTCTCAAGTCTCCAGCACCACAGTTCAAAAGCATCAATTCTTCAGCGCTCAGCCTTCTTTATGGTCCAACTCTCACGTCTCTGCTTGCCTACTGGAAAAACCATAGCTTTGACTGGATGGATCTTTGTCTCCGATTTTGAATATGCTGTCTAGGTTTGTCATAAATTTTCTTTTGTAGTAGGGGAGGGGCCTAAACTGTTCAAAATTACAGTTCAATAATATTCAAGGTATATTTATAGTGGAATTTCTTTCTATATGTGACTTGTAAAGTGGTCCTGCAGAAAATTTTCAGAGTCCAAAAAACAAAAAAGTAACCTTGTTATGGAAATGTCATTATAGGAAATTTGTAGCCTTCTGGGAGGACTGCTCTGAACCTCTTCAAGACTTCCCAGGAGCGGTGATTTAGAGACAACACCTTGGCCATCTTTTCCATAGCATCTTGGGAAGGAGAAGGTAAGGGAGCTGAGAGGAGGAAGAAGGAAGGGGAGAGAATTAGGGCTGCAGCTTGGTGGAGACTGGGCCATTCGAGGTGATAAGCTGGCATTCTAAAGCCAGTTCTAAGTAGAAGTACACTGGCTTCCCTGATAGCTCAGTTGGTAAAGAATCCGCCTGCAATGCAGGAGACTCCTGGTTCTATTCCTGAGTCGGGAAGATCTGCTGGAGAAGGGATAGGCTACCCATTCCAGTGTTCTTGGGCTTCCCTTGTGGCTCAGCTGATAAGGAATCCGCCCGCAATGCGGGAGACCTATGTTCGATCCCTGGGTTGGGAAGATCCCCTGGAGAAGGGAAAGGCCACCTACTCCAGTATTCTGGCCTGGAGAATTCCGTGGACTATATAGTCCAGGGGGTCCCAAAGAATCAGACACGACTGAGCGACTTTCGCTTTCACTTCAAGTAGGAGTACAAAGATTCCAACTAAGGCCAGGCTGAGAGCATCAAGAGGGGACCCAGCTGGAGTTACTCTAGGAGCTCTGATTAGATGGGGGCAGTGGTCCAGCAGTTGAAGACAAAAGAACCCAGGCTGCAGGCTTCCTTCCAAGAGAAGCATGGATAAATAAAATCTGCCAGGAAAGAAATGGTCTGGAGGCCAGAATCGGCAACCACATTTATTTCAAAACTCACTGGCCATAGATTTTTTTTTAATGTTTGTTTCATTGTGGTGAAAGTCACATAATACAAAACATACTATTTTAACTATATTCTACTATACAGTTCAATGGGGCCATAGACTGTTTAATAACATCAATGTTCATAATTAGCACCTCAAAATATTTTGAGTTATGAAAGATATTTTGAAATATTGTGAAATGGTATAGCACAGGAGTGAGAAGGCCTGACTATTACTATAAAGCAATACCATGTTGAGTTTTTG
Organism: Oreotragus oreotragus; assembly: GCA_006410675.1. NCBI lineage: Eukaryota > Metazoa > Chordata > Mammalia > Artiodactyla > Bovidae > Oreotragus > Oreotragus oreotragus. The sequence continues at coordinate 3,033 of SJYX01005239.1, forward strand.
CCACTTGGTGTCTGGGCCCCTTCCCAGGAACACCTGAATTTCCTTGTGAATTACCTCTTCCCTGTTGTGGTCTTGGTGGGAGCCCAGTCCCCACCTCCTACCAGTGCCCAAGTACAGATTGTTTTCCTGTCCTCCCCAGCCTGGCAGGAAGTGGGCACCTAGCTTGGTTGATTCATCTCCCCTGGGACTTGAAATTTGGAGCCAGAAATATTCTTGACCTTGAGGGAAGGCATTCAGTCTTTGTCCGTTACAGGAAATAATGTGTGTGTGTGTGTGTGTTTTTTTTTTAACAGATGCACCTGCACAAGTTCCTTCTGTCCTTAGTTTCTTCAGCATTTTTACTGTGAAAAGGAGTTAGATTCTGTTAAGCGCCTCTTCTGCACCTATCAAGATGATCGTTTGATTCTGATCCTTTATTCCATTCACACCGCAGAAGGAAATTGCAACCCACTCCAGTATTCTTCCCTGGGAAATCCCATGGACAGAGGAGCCTGGGGGGCTACCGTCCATGGGGTTGCAAGAGTCGGACACAGTTTAGCAACTAAACTACCACCACCACTATTTTATTAATATGGTGCATTACGGTGATCTACTTTTCAGATGTTAAACCAATTTGGGGGTCAGTCTCAGCCTATTAATAGTGATGCTATGGACTAGACATGCCCGGGGCACTCGCCTGGGCTGTGTGACTGGCAGCCTCCAAGGACAGTTCCCAGACCACAGCCAAAGTGTGGCTGGACCAGCCCTTGTGGATTTTATTATGATTGCAGGAAGCACCTCAAAACAACCACCAGAGAGAGAACTTTGAAAAAACAAGGCTTAGTTCTCACAGGTCCCAGAGGCACTGTGAGGTCTCGATAGAGAGAGCAAGTGTGGACCTGGGGTTCTGCCTTTTTTGTGGTTGGCAGTGAGGGGGGGCCTCATGTTTTGAGGCTTCATTCTTTATTGGTGAATTTTAAATGTATGAGGAGGAATTAAAGGGCAGGAATGGAAACGTAGACAAGTGGTCAGTTATTTAAGTCACTGAGTGCTTTCTAAAAAGGGGCGCTGCACGGGTCGGGTGGCCTAGTCTCTGTATGGTTATGTATTTGGCAATGTGTTTGTCAAGGTACCATCCTTCCAAGTGGATGCCTGACAATCGAAAAGCTTAATGTCAGGCTCTCAGAGTACCAAAAAAATAATAGAGTTTCCAATACAACCAACCTTGCATTCCTGGAATAAATTCATCCCACTTGGTCATAAATATAAATTTGTATTAAAGAAATACAGTGTGGTTAATGGGCTGTACCCCCTCCATTGACTAATGAGAACATGGGTGTGTAGTCAGCATTGTGTGTGTGTGTCTATATATATATATAAATGATAATCTAATAAATACTGTGTCTTGTGAATGCTGGGTGCTGACAGAAGTTTGAAAACATGCAATTAATAATAATAATAAAATGATAAATTGTGATGAAGCGTAATGCTTTAAAAATTGATACTAAAATGATTTATTTGGTGTTGTGTGTGTGCATGCTCAATCATGTCTAACTCTGTGACCCCCATGGTCTATAGCCTACCAGGCTCCTCTGTCCATGGGATTTCCCAGGCAAGGATACTGAAGTGGGTTGCCATTTCCTTCTCCAGGGGATCTTCTGGACCCAGGGATCGAACCCAAGGTCTCTTGCATTTCCTGCATTGGCAAGTGGGTTTTTTATCAGCTGATTTGGTGTTAGGTGCATTTTATTTTCTAACTTTGGAATTTGCTAATTTATATATGTTTAAGCACAGTGAATCTCCATCAGCGAGCTGATTCACCAGCACGTTACCCTCTGGCAGGCTGAGTAACAGAGAATTGTGTGCGTATCCGTGTATGTATTAACAGCTAAAAGGAAGAATATTGAATGATGTCAAGCCAGGCGATATCATCCTGAAAAGATTTTAGGAAAGAGGTGAAATTTAAGCAGCGATTTGAAAGGAGAAAGAAGGCTGCTACCGAGGACCGTTTAGGCAGCAAGCCCAATCTGTGTTAATTTTCATAGCTGTTGATTTGGCAATGTGGCAAACTAAATTACTTTGGAAGAACCCGTCTGTTTGAGGATAAATACCAGGAATCACCTTTTCCTAGCCTCCCTTGCTGGTGTCCATCTGGGCCATCTGACTAACAGATTGCTAACGTACTCTGGTGTGACATGAGATGTTCTGGAAGCTGCTATCCTTGTCCCATTCTAAGTGACAACCCGCTTCTACACCAGCGATTTGAAACATGGTTCTAGGGGAGTCTTCCATTCCGTGGAGCCATTTGATTGCACTTCTTGCCCAAATTTGTATCACTTAATGTTCTCCATTTAACATGTATTTTCCATTTCTAATGAGCCTCTAAAATGTTGTTGTCACTGGTCAAAATGAGTCATCCTGACTGCTTTTGCTGTTTCTCCAAAGAGTGTACCCCAGGGACTCAGGATAGAAGACCTTAAAGGGAAAGAGCAAGAAAAAAAAAAAAAATAGCACAGCCATTATTGGTGTGTCACTTACTGTTGTGATTCTTCCTCTTCAAAAGTGTAGCGGCAGAAGTCAGCATAGAATCATCACCAGCAGGGACCACCAGCAGTACAGATAAAGACTGCAGAGCTGCAGCCTCTGGTTTGGGGTCAGTCTGTTCACACATTAAGTTTCTAACAAGAAAGATAGCAGTTAGTGACTTTCTTCTGTACTGTACTAACCTTTGCCCAGCTTGTTCAATCAGGTGCTCGCCAGGCTCTGTTATCCCATCTCCAGTGCCTGCTTTCTCTGGCATCTCTGCCCTGCCTCCTTACGCCCACGGGCCCCTCCCCATCCCTACCGCACACCCTTCTCAGCGGGTTTGCACTGTGATCAAAGTGCTGGGCAGCTGTTCATGTTTCTGCAGCAGGTTCCTCTTTGGTAAGCTTGCAGGCACTCTTCCATTCCCTTACTCCTGATGAAAGATAGATCTTGATTTACTCAGCAGTTTTCTTTCTCTGCTGCTTTTCACCCAGTCCTGCAAGATCGTGGCTCAGGGAAAGATACAGTTATCAGACTTTGTTAGTTTTATTAGCTGTCCGATTTTGAAAGTGTGACTTCATACTTCATTTACCAGCTGTTTTTTCCTCCTCCCGTCCCGTCCTTTCTTTTCTTTTTTGCTTTCTTTCTTTTTGTTGTTGGGGGAGTAGAATGAAGAATCTCATTCCTTGCCTCAGATCTACTGGAAAGAAATGTACGTAATAAGAAGGTCCCAGATAATATGTCTGTTCCTTAAAGCAGCAATCCCCAACCTTTTTGGCACCAGAGACAGGTTTCCTGGAGGACAGTTTTTTTCCACGGACCAGGGTGGGGTGGGGGTGGGGGGATTGTCTTGGGATAATTCAAGTGCATTACATTTATTGAGCACTTTATTTCTATTATTAAGACATCAGCCCACCTCACATCATCAGGCATTAGATCTGAGAGGTTGGAGACCCCTGCCTTAAAGCACGCCCTTGGGCCACTGCCCTCAGCCATGGATACCTGCTGGCATATTATACTTACCTTGTCTGTTGAGTGTCTCTAGCAAGAAGGTGGGGTGGGGGATGCAGGGTCCAGAAATGGAGGCTTAACCTGACATCTTCTCAGATCCATTTGTTGTCAGTTTTCAAGAGTGTCTTTAGATGTTTGTAACAGTATGGGTTTTGATTTATAGAAGGCCGAAGTTTAAAAAGATCTGTAAGAGGTCCGATTTACAGTGATTGTATAAATGAACACATAGGCTAAGAAGCTTAATAAATTTCATAGAACAAATTTATTGTAAATTTCTTTGATGCAAATTTCTTGCATCAGGGCAAGAAAAGAACGTCTAGACTGCTGTTTTGTCTTTGTTTCACTGTATGCTTCTCTGAGCAGTAATTTTTGTAGTTGTTCTGTAAACAAATACTAATCTTCTGATATAACCAGGGCAAACCTAAACCAGAACCTAATCAAGACAACAAAAACTAGCGTGGTTTTCAATACCCTGACTTCTGTGGGGGCTGAGGGAACCCGCCCCATAAAGAGACAGCCAGTGAGGAGGGTGAGCAGGCTGGCTAAAAAGAACAGGTTTGTTTCTGTTGGGGTTCTGTTAGCAGACAAAACAGGAGAGAACTTTACTAAAAAACTTAGGGGGTTCCCTGGCAATCTAGTGGTTAGGATTCGACGCTTTCACTGCCAGTGGCCTGGATTCCGTCGCTGGTTGGAGAAGTAAAATCCTGCAAACCCCGAGTCATGGCAAAAAACAAAACAATAAAACAATAAGAAAACCCCTCTACCCGTATTCACCAAGAATAAAAGAGAGGACACAAATTATCAACATGGAGAAGGAAGGAAGGAGGGGTCACTGTAGACTAACCCTTTCCCAGACATGAAAAAGATGTCTTAGGTGAAATATATTCCTTCAAAGACACAAAGTATAAGACACAACGGAAGTTTTAAAACCTAAGGGATGACCGAAAATAAGTCAGGCATGTGCAAACTGAATAATATCAGATGAACCGAGGTGCAGAAGCAGTAACTCTGATAACAGTTGTGCGAGAGCCATATGGCTTTGCAAGTGATGAGGAATCATCGGATGCCTCCTTGTCTCCTGTCTACCCCGGGAGGGTCTGCATGGTTTCCTTAGCAACCCAGTCAAACGGGGAGAGCTTGTTCCCACATAAGTACTGTGAACAACTGCTGTCACAGGCCATCATTTGGAAGCTGTCACTCATTAAGTGTCAAACTTAGTCAAGATAACTCCTTGTGGCTGAGAAGGACATTCTGATTTTTTTTAACTTAAACATGAGTGCATCGTTCTCTGGAGTTTGTATTCGTGATCTCAGATCTCTTCATGAATACTGAAGAACAGATTGTTGTTTAGTTGCCAAATCGTGTCCAACTCCCAACCCCATGGACTGCAGCACAGCAGGCTTCCCTGTCTTTCAACGTCTCCTGGAGCTTGCTCAAACTCATGTCCATTGAATCGGTGATGACATCCAACCATCTCATCCTCTGTCGCCCTCATCTCCTGCCTTCAATCTTTCCCAGCATCAGGGTCTTTTCCAAGGAGTGAGCTCTTTGCATCAGGTGGCCAAAGTATTGGAGCTTCAGCTTCATCGTTAGTCCTTCCAATGAATATTCAGGGTTGGATAACTTCAAATGATGTGTTAAATCCACAAAAATTATGGCTGTGAACGTCTTCCAGGTCTGTTTTGCCAGTCACAGTAAGTGAACAGAGGGTCCACTGTGATACAAGGCTGGCTTTTTTCCGTGTCTGAGTTTCTGCTGCCACCTGCAGTCTCCGTCTGGACACAGCCTAGAAAAATGCTACATCTCACACTTGCCAAAATGTCCCTTAAGTACTATATATGTTGCAAATTGCATAATGGATTTACAACTATGAAAGCTCTATGAACACAGTGAGTTCCCCGTGCAGGACTTTCAGGCAGACGTGTACATGTTAGGGAAAGCAGTGGGACAGTGAACCCGTAGGAGGAGCGTCTTCCTTTGCCAGGCTCTGAGACGGCCTTGGAGTGAGGAATCTCCGGGGTCACACCGTTCCCCCGGCCTGGAAATCCAACTTTGGCAGCCCATCTTCAAAACCCGAAAGATCTGGCATAATTGCTGCCCGTGTGCTGAGTCACTTCAGTCGTGTGTGACTCTTTGCGGCCCCATGGGCTGTAGCCCGCCAGACTCCTCTGTCCGTGGATTTCTCCAGGCAAGAATCCTGGAGTGGGTTGCCATGCCCTACTCCAGGGGATCTTCCCGACCCAGGGATCAAATCTGCGTCTCTTGTGTCTCCTGCATTGGCAGGCGGGTTCTTTACCACTAGCGCCACCTGGGAAGCCCCAATTGCTGCAGAGCAGAGACGCCCCAAAATTAAAAAAATAATCTCTAATGTCAAAAGTTGCTGCTACTGCTGCTAAGTCACTTCAGTCGTGTCTGACTCTGTGTGACCCCACAGACGGCAGCCCACCAGGCTCCCCCATCCCTGGGATTCTCCAGGCAAGAATACTGGAGTGGGTTGCCATTTCCTTCTCCAATGCATGAAAGAGAAAAGTGAAAGTGAAGTTGCTCAGTCTGTCCGACTGTTAGCGACCCCATGGACTGCAGCCCACCAGGCTACTCCGTCCATTGGATTTTCCAGGCAAGAGTACTGGGGTGGGGTGCCATTGCCTTCCCCGAATGTCAAAAGTACATAAGGTTTAATTGAGGAGAATGATCAAATTATTTCACCACTCGGATCCTCAGCTTCAGGGAACTAAATGAAATAAAACCCTGTAAATGATAATCATTTCAAGCTTATCATTTCAGTGGCCAGGAGATGATAGGCTAGCTGTATTTGCCAGTATTTGACACTGTGAAACTGAAAAAAGTTTCTCCACAAATGTGTCCTCCCAGTGACAATAGACTTTCAATTTTACTGGTTATAAATAATTGCTGTTGACAGTTTATACTGACAAGTGTTTGAGCTGTTGTCAGTAAGATGTTCATTTTACTGACTTTTTTTTTCTTAGGTGTATATCGTGACTGAAATTTAAGTAGCACAGAGTGTAAATATCACTGGATTGGCAGAAAAGTTTGTTCTGGTTTCTCTGTAACATCATACATTAAAAAGCCGCAGGAATTTTTTGGCCAACCCGATAATTGAGCGGTAACTCTTAGCTACCTGCTGAGTGGCCACAGAGCAAGCAGCTTTCTGTCTGAGTCACAGGATTATGAGAGAATTAAGAGGCATGCTATAGACAGCTTTGGTTGGTATTTTAATAGGTTATTAAGAAATCTAAGAATAGCCTCAAGTTTCTTTAGAGATGGTTGTCTGAATCTCTCCAGTAGGTGCCCACTGTAAGTGAGTAAGTGAAAGGTCTGTATAGGCAACCAGGAAAACGCTCCCCACGCAGCCTCTTCCTCAATCCAGCTCTATACATCTGCAGCCAGACTTACACCCTTATGGCAAGAAAGGGGGACACTGACTCCTTTAGGGAACACTGACATTGAGATGCTGCCCAGTGAAGTGGTGAGGTCCCTTCCCAGTCATGCTCCAGTAAAGCCCACCAGACACTCGCCGCATAAAACACACAAGTTACAATCAGCTCAGAAACATACCTCACTCATAAAGGGTCCAGAGAAGGCAATGGCACCCCACTCCAGTTCTCTTGCCTGGAAAATCCCATGGACGGAGGAGCCTGGTGGGCTGCAGTCCATGGGGTTGCTAAGAGTCAGACATTACTGAGCACCTTCACTTTCACTTTTCTCTTTCATGCATTAGAGAAGGCAATGGCAACCCACTCCAGTGTTCTTGCCTGGAGAATCCCAGGGATGGGGGAGCCTGGTGGGCTGTCGTCTATGGGGTCTCATGGAGCTGGACACAACTGAAGCGACTTAGCAGCAGCATAAACGGTCAGGCGTAGCTTGCTGGATATTTCAGGAGCTGGTCTAAAACAAAAGTAAAATAGAAGAGACCAAAATGGGCAAATGGAAACCAGAAATTTGGAAAAAGCCAAGACAAGGCAGGAAGCAGATTTTTTTTTAAAGCCCATAAAACGATGAATGTGCTCAGAGAAACAAGCAGATGTGTATATGTGAAACAAGAACAGTATGTTTTTTTAAAGAACAGAGAACATGAAAAGCTTTGGAGGTTATATCTGATAACCAATCTAAGTCAGGGAAAGTGTTGAAAGTAAGGTTGGAGAAAATCTCCCAGATAGTTTTTTAAGAAGACAAGAGGAGGTGAAAGATAAGTAAATTACAAGACCATTGCGGTGGGCGCAAGAGCTAAAGTGTCAGAATTTCAAAAGGAGAGGGGGAAGAAGACGGTGCAAAAACGTGTGGAAACAGTGCAAAGAGGCGGTAAAAGAAGAAAACTCTCTGCACTGAAGACCTAGTTCTCCAGATCCCAGACCCACTGTCTGCCCACAGCAGTAAATAGAGACTCACGTGCCACACCCCGCTAAATCGCAGAGCTGGAGATGAAGGGGCAAAATTAAATGTTTCCAATTAACCAGGACAAAGATAATAAGGAATCCGAATGGAATCAGATTTCTGAATGCTAACCCTAGTAGTAAGAAAACATTGCATGCCTTTAAAATTCTGAATGAAAGTGATTTTTTTTTTCCAGCCCAGAAATAAAGAGCCAACCAAAGTAAAGACACGTTCTGTGTCACTCAGAAGAGCTGTGACCTCTGCAGCGCACATTCCCACCTGTAGAAACAATGGCCTTGCCCATCTCCCAGAGTCCTTGTTAAGGTAAAATAAAACCGCTTCCATCCATAGCGTACTAATTGCTATGTAAGTTCTAAACTCGGGGGGTGTTGCATTGTCATCTTTGGACTTTCTAAATTATCCAGGCCAGTGACTTATACTTAGTAGATGTCAATAAATAGTGTTTTTAAAAATTAAGTATGGCACAGCCATGAAACAGATACTGTGTGTAGTAGTAGGCTGAGTAGTGGCGTGGTGGTAGGGGTTTTGTGCTGGGACAGCGTTTTCATGATGGGTTTCCCAGGCGGTGCTGGTGGTAAAGAGCCCACTTCCAGTGCAGAAGATGCAGGTTCAGCCCCTGAGTCCGGAAGATCCCCTCGGTTAGGAAATGACAACCCGCTCCAGGGTTCTTGCCTGGAAGATCCCATGGACAGAGGAGCCTGGCGAGCTACAGTCCTTGGGGCCACAGAGTCAGACACGACTGAACTGCAACAGTGTGTAGTGTTCATGATACAGTGTTTCCGTGTTTAAGGCGGATTACAGGTCAATAGGAAGTCGCATCCTACAGGCACACAGACATACCCGCACACCTGCTTTATTTCCCAGCTCAATTCACCGAAAAGAGAGAAATTAACAGAAACGAGGTGGCTCCCAGCGGGAGAGCAAATGCGAGACCCTGAGGGGTGTGTCCTGGTCCTTGACTTCCCAGCAGTTCCAAAGGGGCTGGTGTCACCCTCTGTCCAGGTGGGACCCGTCAGACTTGAGCAAGCAGCTCTTATACTCAATTTATGTCCTCAAGCCAGATTAACATACATGGAAAATCTGTGTGCTCCTTTTGGAAGAAATACTTACAAAGATCGATCTTTTCTTGTTCTTGAACCTGACTTGCCATGCACAGGGCCTCTCCTCTTCAGGTTAGAAGGTCAAGGCCGTGCCTGGGAGCCCTAAAGAATAGCTCTGGCTGCCCTTCTCTGCTCTCTCACCACGGTCCATCTCAGTTTCCTGGGTGGTTGTCAGTCTGTGTTGGCTTGAGACCGCATCATGAATCCAGATGGTCTACCGTCTCCAATGTTACAAACACAGAGAAACAGAAAGAAACAGGACGAAATATCCGTGGTGGCTGCTGTGAGTGACGGGATTGCGGGAAG
>SJYX01005240.1:3295-16225 GCA_006410675.1 Oreotragus oreotragus
AGTATATTCAAAAGCAGAGACATTACTTTGCCGACTAAGGTCCATCTAGTCAAGGCTATGGTTTTTCCTGTGGTCACGTATGGATGTGAAAGTTGGACTGTGAAGAAAGCTGAGCGCCAAAGAATCAATGCTTTTGAACTTTGGTGTTGGAGAAGACTCTTGAGAGTCCCTTGGACTGCAAGGAGATCCAACCAGTCCATTCTGAAGGAGATCAACCCTGGAATTTCTTTGGAAGGAATGATGCTAAAGCTGAAAATCCAGTACTTTGACCATCTCATGCGAAGAGTTGACTCATTGGAAAAGACTCTGATGCTGGGAGGGATTGGGGGCAGGAGGAGAAGGGGACGACTGAGGATGAGATGGCTGGATGGCATCACGGACTCGATGGACATGAGTCTGAGTGAACTCCAGGAGATGGTGATGGACAGGGAGGCCTGGCGTGCTGCAATTCATGGGGTCACAAAGAGTCAGACACGACTGAGCGACTGAACTGATCTGAACTGAACTGTGTTCTCTCAGGTTATCTTATTTTTTTTATTAGAGCCTTCAGCATATTAATGATAGTTGTTATCATATCTGGGTCTGTTTCTGATGCTTGCTATGTCTCTTCAAATTGTGCTTTATGTCTTTTATTATGTCTTATAATATTTTTGTTGAAACATTAATATGATATACTGGCTTAAAGGAACTTCAGTAAACTGGCCTTTATTAATGTTGTTATAAGATGTAAGGGGAGAGGAAGTATTCTGTAGTTATATGAGTAGTTTCTCTGCAATTTGATTAGCCTGTCCCCTGAACTGTGAACTTTACTAGTGCTTCTCAATTTATTATTTTTTTCCCCTCACCACTTTAGATGAGACAGGCTAGAGAGGCCTAGAGTTTGGTATTTCCTTTTTTCCAGGCTGGTTAGGCTCTGATAAAACCTCAGTAATTTAGGTGTTGATAAGATAGTTTTGCTTGAGGGTAGGCCTTGTTAAGAAGAATACAATGTATGGCATATTTCAAATTGGTTATTTTCTTCTCTCCCTACCAAAAACTGGAGGGATTTTTTCTGATCGTCACTGTGAGAACATGGAAGAGCTCCTACAGGTGAACTCACACAAGTGTAAGAGTACCTTTCTGTCTGGGTTCCACAGGTGTTGTTAACTGTCAAGTTTGACTAGTTTGAGCCTCCAGGAATTGCCAATTACAGTTCAGGATCCCTACTCTGATACTGATTCCTTTGGTGGTTTCTGTGTGGGGATTTCTGCTCTCAGTTCAGTTCAGTTCAGTTCAGTCGCTCAGTCATGTACGACTCTTTGCAATCCCCATAAATCGCAGCACACCAGGCCTCCCTGTCCATCACCAACTCCCAGAGTTCACTCAGATTCATGTCCATCGAGTCAGTGATGCCATCCAGCCATCTCATCCTCTGTCGTCCCCTTTTCTTCCTTCCCCCAATCCCTCCCAGCATCAGAGTCTTTTCCAATGAGTCAACTCTTCACATGAGGTGGCCAAAGTACTGGAGTTTCAGCTTTAGCATCATTCCTTCCAAAGAAATTCCAGGGTTGAGCTCCTTCAGAATGGACTGGTTGGATCTCCTTGCCATCCAAGGGACTGTCGAGAGTCTTCTCCAACATCACAGTTCAAAAGCATCAATTCTTCAGCACTCAGCCTTCTTCACAGTCCAAATCTCACATCCATACATGACTACTGGAAAAACCATAGCCTTGGCTAGACGGACCTTAGTCAGCAAAGTAATGTCTCTGCTTTTGATTATGCTATCTAGGTTGGTCATAACTTTTCTTCCAAGGAGTAACTATGTTGCTATTCTTTGTATATGTGGATCTGTCTCCAAGTTGGGGAGCAGTGCTTTGTCCTGTGACCTAAGTTCTTAGCTTTAGGTAAAATGTATAATAGCACTCACAAAGTCCATCTTACTGGCTAGTATGTTGAACTAAATATAATACTGAAATGAGATATTTTAATTGCAGCTCAGTGGCTTCAATGAACTGAAATATAGTAGAATTGAAATTGACCTGATATTACTTATGGCTCCAAATAATCCACAGTCTTCTAAACCTATTAAATGCTTGAATGGTTTGTAACATATCAAAAACCAAAAAGTGAAATAATCTATCTTAAGATCTGTCAGCACAGTTCTAACTACAAGTGAGTAAATAATGAGTGGAATCCTTAAGAGACATTCTGAAAATTATCTGTGAAAGTAAAAATTACTCAGTCATGTCCCACTCTTTGCGACCCCATGTACTAGTCCATGGGATCCTCCAGGCCAGAATACTGGAGTGGGTAGCCTTTCCCTTCTCAAAGGGATCTTCCCCACCCAGGGATCAAACCCAGGTCTCCCACATTGCAGGCAGATTCTTTACCAGCTGTAGGCATCTTTTAAAATAGTTCCAAACGATCACTACTTTCTGATATCAATGCCCTTGTATAATCTCTTCCCCTTGAGTATGGCTAGAGGTATGTGAAAGAGAAGGATAAGTCATTATTTTACCCAAAGAACATTAGACAGACACATATTTAAATCACAGATGAGGCTTTTTGCATCAGCTTTTTGATGAATTAATACCAAATATTTGCTTGATAGCTAAAATGCAGCAGAGATTTTTCAGAAGTGGCTTCCTCTGATTCTGGTCTTTCATTATTTCCTGAGAATTCAACTCCCTTTCTGACATATTCTAATGTTGCTGTAAGCATTTAATTTTCTATATTGTCATTTCCAGTTAAAAGATGTCAGTGATTTATATGTATATGATGCAACAGTAACTGATGAACACTATTTTAGCGTGATGAAGAACAAGAGAGTCCCACAAAAATGCTAATCTGAGTAGTGTGAAATATGCAGTTATCTTGCAGTGATCCCATATTTTGGGCAGAAAACTCTGAAAGTCATTTTTTATCTTTCCCATTTTGTACTCCATGATTTCATAAATCTGATGGTGCTGAAAAATTTTAAACTTGACAAGAAGAGGCTGAGTGTGAGAAATTGAGATGAAAAGATTTTAAAAGGCCAGGGAGAGGGGAAGAAGAAATATTCTGTTCAGGGGACTTGTTGAAACAGTAGTGAACAGCCATTTAGGTACCACTGGGATGAAGATTTGAGCCTTTCTGATCATCATAAGCAATCGACAGAAAAGACCATTGTTGAGTAAGTAAGAAGAAACATTTCAAACTATTCAATATATCTTCTGTAGACAAATAGAAGCTTCAGTAAAATGTTTTATAAAGTCTTCTTTTGATCATACTTCTGAGAAATGGAATATTTCTAGCCATAGCAGTAAATAAAGATGTCATGGTCATCAGCAGTTACAGTCCTCCACTGTAAGCTGGTGAGCCCTAATGAACTCAGGAAGAAGAAGGTCTGCCATCTAGCAGCCATGAGACTACAGTCATTCCCTGCGGTGATCCCTGAGGAAACTCAGGATATGAAAATAAGATGCTGGTCCAGATAGCTAAAGGGCATATCAAAACAAAGATTTCAGTGATTCCAGACTCTTGCATCTTCCCATATATAGAAAAAGCAGTAAATTCCTCAACTTGGGATATCTGATTTTCTTTAATTAACAATAATTTTTTGATGTTCAGACTATCTACCCTTTGTTGTAAGATTTTTATATAATCTGTCTCCTCCTTTCAGTTTCTTTGAGTATTTCTCTTAGGATCACATGAGAGGCTGCCTCCTGGGTATAAGTCCTAAAATTCCCCATTAATAAAACATAACTCTCAACTTTTAGGTTGTTAATATTTTTCTATTTCTTTAATTAACAATAATTTTTTGATGTTCAGACTATCTACCCTTTGTTGTAAGATTTTTATATAATCTGTCTCCTCCTTTCAGTTTCTTTGAGTATTTCTCTTAGGATCACATGAGAGGCTGCCTCCTGGGTATAAGTCCTAAAATTCCCCATTAATAAAACATAACTCTCAACTTTTAGGTTGTTAATATTTTTCTTCAGGTTGACACCTCCTTAGATAGATAGTTCATTCTTACTAACTGGGGCACTACTTCAAGATTTGGTTAGGGTTTTGGAGATGATAACCCCACAATGTTGTTTAACCTACTAGAGTTATGTATTGGATTTTAGGGATATAGACTTGTTTTACTTAGTTTACTGCTCATTGAAATATGATGATTTTCTGTCCTTATATTTATACAGACACTATCACTCTGTAATTGATAACAACTTTTTCTTAATTGCATGAAAAATTTATTTGTAAACTTTAAAGCTTCTTATGTACTTTTTTTACATGATGAACTCTTTAAGGGCAAAACTATTCTAGTATTTGAAGCACTTTTAATATATGCAAAATAAGTATTTGTTAAAGATGTGTTAAATGAATAAATAAATGCTCTGAAAACAGCTCTCTTATGAGAAAATCCTGAGGAGGCAGATTTACATGCTCTTTCACAGTCCAGAGTTTTGGTTTAAAAATACATTTCTTCTAAAAGCATAGACACATTCTCTCCTTCATAATTAATATTAAATTTTCAAATTAAAAGCCATGATATTTCAGTAATCCTAGTGCCTTGATGACCATTAAAAGAACAGCACGAAAATGTATAAGTGCTGCATTTCAAATTGTGTGGGGTGAAATTAATTTTTTGAATCAGGAAATATAGTCTTTTATAGATGGATTTTATCTTTGTTAATCTAGAACAACTCACCCATTTGTCTATATATCTCTGTCTATTTTCATTATAAGTGCATTCAGAGACATATATTTAATATATTTGTTCTTAAGAATAAATTTTAACCTTATATTCAAATACACTTTATATAAAGGAATGAATTGTTCTGTATTATGTATTCAATCACTTCAAGAATTTTTTCAGATAAAAGTAGCACAACTTTTAAAGAAAACAAACTTGCAGACAATTTTTCACTGCAATAAGGCATGAAAATAAACCTAATGAAAATAATTCAGATGACTATAATAATAAATGAGCATGGTCAAAATAAATATCTAATGCCACCTAATTTAAATTTAAATATAATAGTCAGTGACATATAGACACAATCCTAAATAATTTACACTTATCAACAAAGATAAAAATACTTCNCAATTTTTCACTGTGATAAGGCATGAAAATAAACCTAATGAAAATAATTCAGATGACTATAATAATAAATGAGCATGGTCAAAATAAATATCTAATGCCACCTAATTTAAATTTAAATATAATAGTCAGTGACATATAGACACAATCCTAAATAATTTACACTTATCAACAAAGATAAAAATACTTCATTTAATATCTTCACATATTTAAAAGAGCCATTCTGAAACTGCATCATGTTGAAGCTGGAAAAAAGAGCAATTTTGTATCAAATACCACAAAATGGCTCTTTTTGAGCTCCTCATCAAACATCACATTATCACATTTTAAGCAAGTTGTTTTGAATGCATTGCAATAGATTCAAAAGAAAACTTGAGCTGCTGATTCTGCTAAACATTTGAAGTCTAGGATAAAATGAAACTAGACTTTTTAGGTAAATAAAAACAAAACAAACAAGAAACACAAGCAAGAAATTTTCCAAGATACCAGTGTATTTTCTCAAATAGGGATATTTGTTTGTTAGCATTGAAGAAATATTAAGTATCTATCCTGGACAAAGCACTGTGCTAGGCATCAGAGCAAGGCAGTAATGGTTTTTTTGACTAAATTTTAAAAATCATTTTTGCATATGATGTGAGATATAAAAGATGCTTACTTCTTGGAAAGAAAGTTATGACCAACCTAGATAGCATATTAAAAAGCAGAGATAATACTTTGCCAACAAAGCTCCATCTAGTCAAGTCTATGGTTTTTCTAGTGGTCATGTATGGATGTGAGAGTTGGACGGTGAAGAAAGCTGAGCGCCAAAGAATTGATGCTTTTGAACTGTAGTGTTTGAGAACACTCGTGAGAGTCCCTTGGACTGCAAGGAGATCCAACCAGTCCATCCTAATGGAGATCAGTCCTGGGTGTTCATTGAAAAGACTGATGATGAGGCTGAAACTCCAATAATTCAGCCACCTCATGAGAAGAGTTGACTCACTGGAAAAGACCCTGATGCTGGTAGGGATTGGGAGCAGGAGAAGAAGGGGACGACAGAGGATGAGATGGCTGGATGGCATCACCGACTCGATCCACTCGGTGGGTGAACTCCAGGAGGACAGAGAGGCCTGGCGTGCTGCAATTTCCAATCGCAAAGAGTCCTACGACTGAGCGACTGAACTGAATGGAAATGATAATTCAAAGTTCGTTTTTTCTTACATATAGTGATTCAATTGTTTAGAAAACTTTTGTTGAAAGACTATTTTTTTAACTAATGAANCCACTCGATGGGTGAACTCCAGGAGGACAGAGAGGCCTGGCATGCTGCAATTTCCAATTGCAAAGAGTCCTACAACTGAGCGACTGAACTGAATGGAAATGATAATTCAAAGTTCGTTTTTTCTTACATACAGTGATTCAATTGTTTAGAAAACTTTTGTTGAAAGACTATTTTTTTAACTAATGAATTGCCTTTGCATCCTTGTCCAAAAACAATTATATATACTGTGATGTACTGGGATTTCTGTTCTATTGATATATTTGCCTATATTTATACCAATAATACACTGAAGTGCTATAAAGAGTCATGAAATAAACCTTGAAATAAGGTAAGTGCTCTCTTCCAACTATATACTTCTTTTGGAATGTTGCTTGGGCTATTCTACTACAGCTTTTCCACATCAGTTTTAGAATCAGCTTGGCAATGCCTCTAAAAAAATTTAATATTGATTTGAATTACATTGAATCTATAGGTCAACTAGGGAGGAATTGTATAACTTCTGTGTCAATTCTAAAGTCAATCATTTCTCCAAGGACATTTTGTTTCTGTCATTGGAGATAAATATTAGAAACTAAGATGAGGGTGCCAAGATTGTCGTTGCTACTAGGTCCTCTCAGCTGTCAGAACAAGAAAACATGTATGTGTACTAACTCATGTATATATCTGTCTCTTATACACATCTAGATGTGTATAAGAGACAGGATAGGGAAGCCTGGCGTGCTGCAGTTCCTGGAGTCGCAGAGTTGGACATGACTGAGTGACTGAATTGAACTGAAACTATAGTGGAGGTAATGCAGATAATGGTGACCTTCAAAAGATCGCATGCGTGTACTGCTACACTCACTGCCCCCAACCCTGTAGCAGGCCACCACTGACCCATGCCTCCACTGGAGACTCCTAGAAACTCCTGGGCAAGTCTGCATCCATCTTTTCTTGGGTCATTGCTTCTTTCTCCTGGGTTCTGGTGCACACGAGTTTCTGTTCATGCCCTCCAAGAGTCTATTTCCCTGTCCTGTGTAAGTTCTAGCAATTCTATGGTGGAGTTAATGGCAGCCTCCTCCAAGAGGGCTTATGCCATACCCAAGTCTGCTGCACCCAGAGCCCCTGTCCCTGTGTCAATCCACTGGTGACCAGTACTTCCACAGGGGATGCTTAAACAGTTCTGTCTCAGTCTCTGTGTGGTCCCTGGGTCTTGGTGTGCCCAGGGTGTGTTTTGGCCCTCTAAGTGTCCCTGCCAGGAATAGGATTTGATTCTAAATGCTTATTTAACTTATATGCAGAGTACACCATGAGAAATCCTGGGCTAGATAAAGCACAAGCTGGAATCAAGACTGCTGGGAGAAATATCAATAACCTCAGATGTATAGATGAAAACACCATTATGGCAGAAAACCAAGAAGAACTAAAGATCCTACTGATAAAAGTGAAAGAAGAGAGTGAAAATTTTGGCTTAAAGCTCAACATTCAAAAAACTAAGATCACGGCATCTGGTCCCGTCACTTCATGGCAAATAGATGGGGAAACAGTGGAAACAGTGTCAGGCTTTATTTGGGGGGGGCTTCAAAATCACTGCAGATAATGACTGCATCCATGAAATTAAAAGATGCTTACTCCTTAGAAGAAAAGCAATGACCAACCTAGACAGTATATTAAAAAGCAGAGATATTACTTTGCCAAAAGATGTCCGTCTAGTCAAGACTATAGTTTTTCCAGTAGTCATGATTGAATATGAGAGTTGGACTGTAAAGAAAGAAAGCTAAGCACCGAAGAATTGATGCTTTTGAAGTGTGGTGTTGGTGAAGACTNGCTCCTCCATCCATGGGATTTTCCAGGCAAGAGTACTGGAGTGGGGTGCCATTGCCTTCTCCAATTATATGTATATATTATGTGTATTTGCCACAACAAGAGGTGGGACTAGCCATAGAAGAGGAGGAAGTGATATTCATTGGAAGGACTGATGCTGAAACTGAAGCTTCAGTACTTTGACCACCTGATGTGAAGAGGCGACTAATTGGAAAAGACCCTGATGCTGGGAAAGATTGAAGGCAGAAGGAGAAAGGGATGACAGAAGATGAGATGGTTGGATGGCATCACTGACTCAATGGGCATGAGTTTGAGTATGCTCTGAGAAATAGTGGCAGACAGGGAGGCCTGGCATGCTGCTGTTCATGGATCACAAAGAGCTGGACACAACTGAGCAACTGAACAACAATAAGCAATAGACAGGAGGAAGTGATAGTGTGCAGGGCTGACCCTAGACTTTGTGAGGCCTCCTGTGCTCCTACTTGCTGTTTTGAGCCATAGCCAAAACATAGCCATTGGGATGCCCTTTCAGGCTAACCCCTAGAATTACTAAGCATGCATGGAGCAGAATTGAATACATGCCTCAAGTAGGAGCCAGGATATCTGTATGCACAGTTTAAGGTGGAACCATCTAGATGAATGCTGCCTAGGTTAGCCAACTCTCGATGACTTGCAATAGGTTAAATGGGTTTAATAATTATTATTGAAGCCTCTAGTTTTGGAGTAGTTGTTACACAGCCATGTTGGGAAATAAGAATCAAGGTGGAAAAGAGAAAGTTTAGTAGAGTACTCCGTGAAAGACCAATATTTTTGGCCTCATAATTGTTCCAGTGACCAGCCATTTCTCCTCTAGTGAAGGTATGTTTAATCAGGGCTATCTCTGAGAATCACCAAAATTTCCCTTGTTGTCATCCATAGACTAAAAATAGACTCTTGAGTGTGTTAGTTGTGTTCGATGCCTATGTATCGACCACTAGCTTTGTCAAAACACTATTTACGTTGTTTTAAGTGGCTCTTCATTGCTCTCAGGATGAATTCCTGGTTTCCTGATATAGCTTTTACATCTTGCTTGCCTGATAACTTCCTCTCCAGCGTCACCTCTTGCTCAGTCCCTCTCATTTTTATTCCTCCTGTAATCTCTTAGTCTCTCTGTTTCTCTCTCCTTCCCTGATTTTTTCTCTCATTCTTTCTTTGGGCTTTCAGATTTGGTACCCCTCCAACTGGAACATCCACCCACTCTGATATTTTATTAAACTAGTTACTAATCGTCCTTCCAGTGGTCTTAATCTCAGTGTTACTTTCTTCGGAGGGTCTCCCGTGAACCCTCAGAGCAGACAAGATGGCACAAACTGTGTGCACTGCCGTTGTGCCCTGTAGCATCCTAACTTTACAAATAATATGCTTGTGCTCACTGTGTCTGTCTTGTTCACCCCATCTTCTCAATTTAGCTGGTACCAAAACATAGTGGAAATACAATATACTTTAGTTTAAAATACTAGAATCAGATGAATTAATGAATCAAAGTTGTGGCTCTGAGATCACTGTGTTCTCTTGTCAAGATTCACTAATGGATTCTATTGGTCAAAATTGTTCACTCCAGCTAATAGACATTTAAATTGTATAAAAACTTAAAAATCGTATAATTCAATTCCAAATAAGCAAGCTGAAATTTCTTCAAAGATAATTTCCTGAGAGGTATTTCTGGGGTATTTCGAAACTGACTGGTTCAAAGGGAATGATAAAATTAAGTATTTTGCCCCTAAACTCTGGATTTACTAAATAGAGCATTTATTCTTGAACTTGCCTTTTAACTGAGTAATACAAGTCAGGGGCCCATAGAAAAGGAAATTTATGGGCTTATGAATCTTCATTTGCAGTTCTTGAGAGTATAATGATGACTTCTGATTTAGACATTCCCCAGAGATGCGGCTGAGCTGGTGCTAAAAAAACCTCAGCTATTTACTAGGATATCAATCCTTCTCATCAGGACATTAATTCCTAGGAATGTTTTAGTCTCTCAATTGGTGATTTCCATCACTCATTCCATGACTAGCAATTAATATTCATTAAGGGCCCATAGGACACCTAATTCTCCCCTGTACTGGGCATGTACCTACCAGGGGTAAGAGAATTTGATCAGAGCACCAGATCTTCCTAGGTCATCTTTTTAAACAGTCTTTTTTTTTTTTTTTCAATTTAAGCCAGTTATTTTACACTGTGACTTGATACACACACATATACACATTTCCACTTGAAGGGTCTAATTGATTCATCATTGTGTTACATTATTATTCATTAAGTAATATATTATTTAATTATATATACATATAAATTAGATATATTAAATATTACTCATTAAATAAGTATATAATAATTTATTGGAAAGTAATTTCTAAATTCTGAAAAATAGTACACATATTTTATAAAAGTTCTCCTAAGAGCGTAAACTTGTTAATCAAATTCAGAAATATGAGGAAAAGTGGGCCTTCACTTTTCTAATCTGATTGTGTCACTCTCTGCTTGAGAATTCTTCAAGGGTAACCTTGGCATTGTAGGTAATACCCAAATCATCTTTCTGGGCCTGCTCCTGCCCCACCCCTCACCGTGTACCTTTGAGTTCTTGCTCATCCTCTCTCCTCAATCTAGGCAGCTTTTCCATCTAGTGAACCCTTATACCTTCCTCAAGGCCTAACCTGAAGTCACACTGTTCACAAGCTTTCCTTACCCTGTACTCCTGGTAGAAGGTATTCCTCTCTGTACACGTTCTTAGCATAACACATGCAGTTTGGGGACAGCTCCTCTCCATAGTGACAGACGTGTCTCATTCATCTTGCCATTTTGCAGCCCCTCAAAGAACGACTACTCACAATGCTAGGTGCCTCCCATCTTGCAGTATTATAACCAACAAGGGTGTCCTTTTCCTTCCAGAAATGGTCCCTTAAGCCTATCATTGGTTTCAGAACAATGGGCAGGAGGGATGCTGGCCAGGACTTAATCTAGGTTGGCCATTTCATATTACAGTGGCTCCAGAAATAGACAATTCCAGGAGACAGGGGAAGACCCTGTATCCCACCTGGATATAGATTCCCATGCAGTGCACACTCACCATCATCCCCCAGAGAGATTTGGAAAAGTCTGTTGTCATCCTGGGGCTTCCCTGGTGGCTTAGCAGTAAAGACTCTTCCTGTCAATACAGGAGTTGCAGGGCATGCAGGTTCAATCCCTGGGTCAGGAAAATCCTCTGGAGAAGGAAATGGCAACCCACTCCAGTATTCTTACCTGGGAAATCCCATGGACAAAGGAANCTTCCCTGGTGGCTTAGCAGTAAAGACTCTTCCTGTCAATACAGGAGTTGCAGGGCATGCAGGTTCAATCCCTGGGTCAGGAAAATCCTCTGGAGAAGGAAATGGCAACCCACTCCAGTATTCTTACCTGGGAAATCCCATGGACAAAGGAACCTGGCAGGCTATTGTCCATGGGTTTGCAAAGAGTCAGACACTACTGAGCATGCATGCAGGCATGCCATGATCTTTCTAGTGTGGATAGCTCTGTTTCCGCAGGTACCAGACCCTCCCCACCTGGAACACAATCACTCTTGCAATGATAGTGCTCTGAGCCCTGCTCAGAAATGAGGAGGAAAGGAAAATCTCCTTTGTGGAGCACATGCTGTATGTTTATGAATATCAGCTCATTATTCATAACATTTGACAGATGAGGTGACCAAAGTGCCGAGGTAAAGGCACTTGATTAGGATCACATAATCAGGGAGCTGTGGGAACTCCAGTCACTATAACTCAGTCTCATCTTTTCCCACCCCCTTACCTTTGGAGAGATGTCTTATAAAATTCCACTCCAGTCACTTGATTAAATCTCCCTGGAAACTTACCCTAGACTTTTATGCTCCTAAGCAAAATGACAAGTGACTAAAGGGGAATGGAAATCATCTTTTAATCATCTTTAAGGCCATAGATGCACATAAATGACTTTCTGGGGGGCGTAACAGTGCTTTCAGAGGGCAATCTAAATTCTGGCTGAATGCCATCAATAACAATAACAATAAAATAGAGAAAGTGGGGACCATGTGGAAAAGGCTGGTAAGGGCTTTAACACAGTCAAAAGTTTATATTCAGTGAGAGAAATTAATATTTCACATTCACTTTCTTTATTAGCTTAGGCATCTGAAGGTCATGGGGAGAGTTTTTCAGGTTACCAGCCTGGCAGTCTTTATCTGGAGATGAGACACTGGGGACTCCCAAGGTGAGATAGAAGATATCCTCCAGGTAGCCAGATAAGATGACTAGCAAGGGATGGTACATAATAATTAGCAAGCTCATTACCACCTGCCATTTCAGAACTGCCTATCAACCCAGATTCATTTGATGTTCAGCTGCTTTTTGTGAAATGAAGGAGAAGGGTTTTGATATTTTTCTGAAGGTCCACCTAACATTGTGAGATAGTGTGTGTGTGTGCGTGTGTGTGTGTGAATTCCTGATCAATTGAGAGCTGCTCCTGTGGGGGCTGTCTTATTTTTAATTATACTTCGAGTGGAGATTAATCAGTTAAACAGGATTTTCCGGGGCTCTTCTGAAATGTAGAACGTTGAAGAGGACAGTGAAGCCAGTCAGGAAGCTCAGCATGAGCCTTTTAAATATTTTATAAGGAAATAGGAAATAGTCTTTAATAGCAACACCTCTACTCTGTATGCAAGACAGCAAAAGAGACACAGATGTGCAGAGTGGACTTTTAGACTCGGGAGAGGGAGAGGGGAGAGGGGAGAGGGGACAGGGAAGAGGGGAGAGGGGAG
>SJYX01005240.1:16495-59096 GCA_006410675.1 Oreotragus oreotragus
ACCTCTACGAGTATTGAATGGGTGAGATACACACACCTGTTCATATGATTTTGCTCATGGCTGGATTGTCGGCTGCATAGTCAGAGGTGGATGAGATAAGCCTTTCATGGAGTATTTGTCTCCTTTCATGGAGAGCCAGGGAAACGGGAAGATGACCAGAAGATGGACGTTAAAGATGAGCAGGGCTGCAGGGGGAGGAGTGGCAGCTCACAGGTCTGCTTGTCTGTTTATCCAGAGACAGAAGGGTAAAGGTTGGTTGGCTTTTGGACCCTCTGTGTCGGGAAGTTTGGAAGACTAAATGCACTGGCTTCAGCCCCTGAGGTAGTAGAGGCTGGCGTTTATTCTATTAATAGCTATGCTTTGGTCTTTGCATCGATGAAGAAATCACACAATGCCCTGCATGTCACATGTTTCCATCTTGTTTCCTTCCACCCAGATAAGTACTCTGCGTTACAAGTTCAGTAGTAGAGGGTTCATTTATTCTCTTGATCATTCATTTACTTACATGTTCATTCTATTTTTCAGCACATATTTTACTTAATAAACTATTTTGGACAACTTGTTCTGTGCCAGGCATAGCATTAGCTCCTGAGGACACAGAAATGAAAAAGACACAGTCTTGTCCCTCAGGGAACACAGAGGCTCTGCAGATAGTATATGAATTTCCATCTATCTGGGGAAAATCTCCATAAACAACTGTTCTTCTGGTGTCTTTCGTAATAAAAGCATATAAAATATGCTTCAAATGCATAATTTCTATGATCACAGGCCTTTGCTGATGCTGTTCCCTGCCTGAAACATCTTTATCATCCTCCTTGTATGCCAGGATCCTCATTTGGCCCCGTTCCCTCCAGAAAGCCTTCTGACCACTTGGTTAAGACTGTTTCCATTTGCATTCACTGAAACTATTGCTGATCAGTTTTGGATGTGAACTGCCTTGCATGTGACTTAATTGCTTTAGAAGATTGTACTCTGGACAGCAGAAATTTTATATTTCTATGCCTTATAGCGCAAAGAACTTGTAACACGTTCTGATGCTTTTAAATGGCTAAAATTCTTTGACCCGCCTCATTTCAAGAGGTGATGCTTAATACCTTTACCCTTGCATATGGGCTGTACGTTCCCACTCGCTCCTATTAAACAGAATAAAGCTGAAGTGATGGTGTGCAATATCAGAGACTAGGTACCAAAAGACATTGTGGCTTATTGCTCGCTGTCTTTTGAGTCTCTCCCTCAAGGAGAAAGCAGTGACTATGCCATGAGGACACTCAAGCAGGCTACAGAGAGGCCAAAACAGAAACTGTGGGCTCCTACCAACCATCAGACCAATTCTCCACTGATGCGAGGGGGCCACATTGGAAGCAATTCTTCCAGTTCCACTCCAGCTTTCAGATGATGGTGCCTGAACTGATACTTTTTGACTACAGTCTCATAAACAATTCTAAGCCAGACCACTCAGTTAAGTCATTCCTGGATTTCTGACACTCACAAAGTGTTGAGATAGTATTTATTTTAAACTATTCTCTGCAACTCTGCATTCAGTTGGGTATATCTTTTCCTTTCTCTTTTGCCTTACATTTCTCTGCTTTTCTCAGCTATTTGTAAGACCTTCTCCGACAACCACTTTACCTTCTTGCATTTCTTTTTCTTTGGGATGGCTTTAGCCGACAATTTTAAGCTGTAAAATACTGACGTGATTTGGTATACAGCAATAGATTACCAATATCCAGTGCTCATGTATTGTTGTTGCTCAGTCACTAAGTTGTGTCCCACTCTTTGTGACCCCTGGGCTGTCGCCAGCCCTCCCTGTCCCTCTTCATACCCCAGAGTTCACCCAAGTTCACGTCCATTGAATCGGTGATGCCATTCAACCATCTCATCCTCTGCTGCCCTCTTCTCCTTTTGCCTTCAATCTTTCCCAGCATCAGAATCTTTTCCAATGAGTTGGCTCTTCACATCAAGTGGGAAAAAATTAGAGCACCAGCTTCAGCATCAGTCTTTCCAATGAATATTCAGGGTTGATTTCCTTTAGAATCGGCTGGTTTGATCTCTTTGCAGTCTGAGGGACTTTCAAGAGTCTTCCCAAGCACCACAATTCAAAAGCATCAATTCTTCGATGCTCAGCCTTCTTTATGGTCCAAATCTCACATCCATACATGACTACTGGAAAAAACTATAGCTTCAGTTGATTATAAGGACCTTTGTCAGCAAAGTAATGTATACTTGCTCATTAGACTACCAATGACATCCATGTTGCTGAATCCTATGGATACTTTTGAGTCTTCATTTTACTTGTATCAGTGTGGCACTCAACACAGAAGTTGAATATGTCTTCCTTCTCTTTCAGGAAATTTTATGAAATATTCCTGGTATATAATACCATTTCATTAATACCATTCTCCTTCTTACCTCCCCAGAGGTAATCATTTTTTTCTACAGCTTACTTTCTTCTGAGTGCAGCATTATTAGTTAGTTCAGTTCAGTCACTCAGTTGTGTCTGACTCTTTGCAACCCCATGAATCGCAGCACACCAGGCCTCCCTGTCCATCACCAACTCCCAGAGCTGTCTCTTATACACATCTAGATGTGTATAAGAGACAGGGACATAGATGCACATAAATGACTTTCTGGGGGGCGTAACAGTGCTTTCAGAGGGCAATCTAAATTCTGGCTGAATGCCATCAATAACAATAACAATAAAATAGAGAAAGTGGGGACCATGTGGAAAAGGCTGGTAAGGGCTTTAACACAGTCAAAAGTTTATATTCAGTGAGAGAAATTAATATTTCACATTCACTTTCTTTATTAGCTTAGGCATCTGAAGGTCATGGGGAGAGTTTTTCAGGTTACCAGCCTGGCAGTCTTTATCTGGAGATGAGACACTGGGGACTCCCAAGGTGAGATAGAAGATATCCTCCAGGTAGCCAGATAAGATGACTAGCAAGGGATGGTACATAATAATTAGCAAGCTCATTACCACCTGCCATTTCAGAACTGCCTATCAACCCAGATTCATTTGATGTTCAGCTGCTTTTTGTGAAATGAAGGAGAAGGGTTTTGATATTTTTCTGAAGGTCCACCTAACATTGTGAGATAGTGTGTGTGTGTGCGTGTGTGTGTGTGAATTCCTGATCAATTGAGAGCTGACCCACCCCCATCTTCACCCCACCCCCACTTCTCACCACCCTTGCTAAGCCCCAGGCTCTCTCATACCTTGGAGTCTTCTCCCTGGACCCATCTGTAGCCAGAAGTAGCTAATCTAATCAACCTACTACATGTTTTCCATACTACTGGATCATGACCCTCATCTGGGACAAATATTAAACAGATAGCATTCTGAGCCTCTCCCTTGGAGACTTTGACTCAGTGGGTTATATTTGGAACATGTTGCCGAGAAAATTCTGGCAAAGGTACATTTGGAAACCATTAGACTAGAGCCAAGATAGGAGGACGGTCCCTCTTCTGGACCCAAGACCCTTTGAAATCCACGTGGCAGCCCCCAGCCAGAGCCATTCAGATGAGGGACAGCTCAGATGCACAGTGTCTTCCCTGGGTCAGGCTGAGCCACCTTCAACGGGGATGGAGAGATGGCTTTGCAGAGATGCTGTCTTCAGCTTGATGAAAGTTACTCTCTGATCATCAGAGCTGCTGTCCAACAAATGAATGGGGCTCAGAAAAGAGGGGTTCTATGGCATTAGAGATGGAGCTCAATGGAGCTTTGTAAATAGAGATTGTTCCTTTGCCTGGCACAGAGGGGCCTGATCTGTGCTTCCCAGAAGAACAAGAGGATTGTGTAGAGACTCACCACTCAGATGTGGCCCTGCTCCAAAAGCATCCACATCTTCTAGGAGCTTTTAAAATCCTTTCTAATCAGACCCCATCCTCCGAAATTCCAGTTTCCCACATCCAAGGCATTGGCATTCATACTTTTGGAATCTCCCCAGATTATTCTCATGTAAAGTGGAGACTGAGCCACAGAGTCAGGGCACAGAGGGTTCCATCCAGCTCTGTGTTAACAAGACTCTGGCTGAGCCAGGGGGGATGAACTGGCCGGAAGAGGGAGGAAACATAGTTCACCAGCTCCAGTCTCTTTTCACTTTCTTTTCTGCATGCCTCAGCAGGACTTGGTCTCCCAGCTGCCTCCAAAAGTAATGACTCAGAGAAGTGATGTGATCTGCCCAAGGTTACCCCTCCAATGATGCTGGGCGAACTAGACTTGGGATTCCTGCTCCAGTGCTCTTATAACCTCCTGGGCCAGGCTGCAAAGTAGAGAAAGAGGAAGAAGACAAGTCCCTACCCCTAGAGACGGCCTGGCAGTTAAACCAAACCAAACATCAAAATAGGACAGAAGCAAAAAGAACACTAAGCTTTCACACACGTACACTGGCCAGTGTTTTATTTCCATCATACCCTTTCATCTCTGGAATGATGGGCCTCATTTGTGACTGCTATTTGCTATTATTCAGCCCCATTTTACTCGTGGGGAAACTGAGCCTCAGAGCAGTGAGGTCACTTGCCCGAGGCAGCACAGCCAGCTAGCAGGGGAGCTGAGACTCGAACCCAAGTGGGCAACTCCTTGAGAACCTGCACACTTAGCCTCTGTGCTCCACCGCCTGCCCCAAAATGTAAGTGTCAGGGAAGGGTTTCTGTGGAGGCCATCAAGTCTAGGAAAGGTTTCTTGGGAGAAGATGACTTTGACCTTGACCACAGAGGTCAAAGATATGACACTGAAAGACGAACTCCCCAGGTCTGTCCAATACGCTACTGGAGAAGAGCCAAGAAGTGGCTCCAGAAGGAATGAAGATGCTGAGCCAAAGTAAGCAAACTCTGGAAGACTCTGAAGGACAGGGCAGCCTGGCAAGCTGCAAAGAGACAGACATAACCAAGCAAGTGAACTACAATGGAGGTCAAACATGAGCATGTACGCAGAGCAGAGGTGTCGCTGGAAAACTAAGGACACGCGTCCAAGCTGAGCCGAAACTAGGAATGAGAAGGGCAAGATGGGCTAGCGACCCTCTTGGTAGATGGGGGAGGAAGGTTTTACTCTGACTCCTAGAGAAAATGCATATGAAGGGCGGAGGGTTGGAGGGGGTGTCCCCTTTAGATATGAATAGTCTCTGAGCTCCTATTAATACAAGAGGGTAGGGAGGACACAGGGGTTGAGGGGACATGAAGCCACCCATGCTTGGCCCACACTTGGAGCTTCCCATGTGTTCTTTGGTTTGTTATTACTCCACTCCACTCTTCCTACTTTAAAGGGGACCCAGGCACTGAAGGAAACAGGACTCAGAGAGATCAATGTATTAGCACTTGTCCAAGACCACTTAGCTAAGAAGCTGAGCCACAATGGAGACGCAACCTGGCCTCACACATGGAGGAAATGAGACTTCCTGTTAAAAATGTCCAACAAAACATGTGTTTTTCTCTGCTCTTCCCTGAGACTCACTAACATGAGAGTAAAGGAATTATTTAAGTCATAAAGAAATGTGAGAAGAACAAGAAAAGATGTTTTAAAAAATAATAATATATTGGAAAGGGAGGGATGTAGGGAGGCTGAAAAGCAGCTAGATGAGAGCTGAGTGATATATCAGAGCCGAAAAAGCTCCACCCAAGCCCAAGGGTAAATGGTAGGACGCCAGGTGATCTGTGTCCACAGCACCCCAGAAAACATCAAGAACCAGAGGCGCCAGCTAGCCCTGAAAGCAGGAGGCCAGTAAGGCTGAAAGCAAGAGGATTGGTTTTAAAAAAAAAAAAAAAAATCATTAAAAAGAGTTTAAATCTCCAGGTTTCTTCCTAGCCTCAGACAGCAAGGTAACTAACCAATCCAGTGGAAGAAAAAAAGCTTACTCTCTAGCCAACTGTGGAAATAGGCTCTGGACAGGGACTTCAGGGTGCTATGGAAAGTCCGATTCAAAACAGGAGGGTATGCTGAAAGGCAGCACCTTGAACGATGAGGAGCTCCCCAGTCAGGCTGAAACCGACAGGACAGGTCTCAGTCTGCCTGGGACTGAGCGGGCTTCCCAGGATGATGGACCATCCGTCCCAGGTCACCCAGGGTGAGGTGGCACCCTTCTCAGATCCCTCTGAGACCAGATGATTCCTTTTTGGGAAAAGGGACCAGGCCAAAAATAAACACCCACAGGCTGAGGGGGAGTAAGAGAACGCTCTCAGAAGATGGCAAGGGCCCCATTCCTTCGTGAAGCCAGGGGTCCCCAGGTCTTGCCCTGACACAGATCATGCGCCAGGCCAAGCTCAGCGGACAGGGCCTCCAGGGGTGCCACCTGGGTGTGACTGAGCTGTCCGCCCACAGGAGGCCTTGGTGCAGAGGCTGCAACCAGGCACCTGGTCATGTGAAACCCCCCAGGGACACCCAGAAATCCCTGGGGGAGGCTTTGCGGTGGGGGTTGTCACTGTGAGCACTGAGGCTGCTGAGGGACTGAGCAGGTTATGTGGCAGCATAGTGGGCCAGTGGGTAGAAACCAGTGGATGGAAGCCAGTGGGTAGAAAAGGGTAGAATCAACCAAAATGCCCATCCCTGGGTGAACTGGTACACTGAGGTCTAGTCATAAAACACAACACCATCCAAGCACAGAAAGGAATGAAGCACTGACACGTGAAGTTACAACACAGAAGAGCCTCCAAAACATTGTGCTGAGTGGAAGAAGCCAGAAGCAAAGGTCTTATGCGGTATGATTCCACTTGTATGAAATATCCAGGTAAAGCCATAGGGTTAGGAAGCAGGTTAGTGGTTACCAGGGGTTGTGGTCAGGTTGGAGAGGTAGGGGAATAGAACATGATTACTTAATGTATATTTACTTTTAGGGTGATGAGAATGTTCTGAAACTAGATACAGGTGGTTTTAAAATATTATAAATGCACTCGATGCCAATGAATTATATAATTTAAAACAGTTAATTTTCTATTATGTGAAAGTGTTAGTTGCTCAGTCCAGTTCAGTTTAATTCAGTCACTCAGTCGTGTCCGACTCTTTGTGACCCCGTGAATCGCAGCACGCCAGGCCTCCCTGTCCATCACCAACTCCCAGAGTTCACTCAGACTCACGTCCATCGAGTCAGTGATGCCATCCAGCCATCTCATCCTCTGTCGTCCCCTTCTCCTCCTGCCCCCAATCCCTCCCAGCATCAGAGTCTTTTCCAATGAATCAACTTTTTGCATGAGGTGCAAAAGTACTGGAGTTTCAGCTTTAACATCATTCCTTCCAAAGAAATCCCAGGGCTGATCTCCTTCAGAATGGACTGGTTGGATCTCCTTGCAGTCCAAGGGACTCTACCTCCCTGTCCATCACCAACTCCCAGAGTTCACTCAGACTCACGTCCATCGAGTCAGTGATGCCATCCAGCCATCTCATCCTCGGTCGTCCCCTTCTCCTCCTGCCCCCAATCCCTCCCAGCATCGGAGTCTTTTCCAGTGAATCAACTTTTCGCATGAGGTGGCCAAAGTACTGGAGTTTCAGCTTCAGCATCATTCCTTCCAAAGAAATCCCAGGGCTGATCTCCTTCAGAATGGACTGGTTGGATCTCCTTGCAGTCCAAGGGACTCTCAGTCATGTCCAATTCTGTGCAACTGTATAGCCTGCCAGGCTCCTCTGTCCATAGAATTTACCAGGCAAGAATACTGGAGTGGGTTGCCATTCCTTTCTCCAAGGGATCTTCTTAACACAGGGATCAAATCCACGTCTCCTGCACTGCAGGCAGATTCTGTACGGTCTGAGCCACCATGTCATCCCAATTTCTATTATGTGCATTTCACCTCGATTACATAAAAGAAAAAAGATCAACCTGGCAAGAACAGAAAGGCTCTTAGAACAGGCTCATCTAACCCAAGTTAAGCCCAATATGCATAGCTCAGACTCCAACAGCTGTTCAAAGCTTTGCCACCAGGCCCCACTCCTAGGAAGCCCCAGCCAGCCAGGGAGAAGGTGGGACTGCTTCCAGAAAGGCAGTGGCTGAGCCCTGAGAGGCTCCCCTCCCATTAAGATGCAATGAACAACTAAGCTCCAAAATAGAAGAGGAAACTCACAGAACACACTCTGATCAGTTTCCTCTCTTCCTATCCCCACTGCACCCCCAGCAGACCCACAGGATCCCAGACACCTGCCTCCACCAACCTATACGTCACTTGGTGAGCCCTGTAGGTCTCTGGCCAGTACAAATACCTCCTGCTTTCCAGAATGTTCTCATGAGAAACTGCCGATAATCAGGCACCACAGAGCACGCCTTGTGCAATTCTGCTAAAGTTTAAGAAACACAATTAGGAAGAAAAGGCACACTTTCCGCCCTGCCCCATTAAGACCTGGGGAAATTGTTGGTATTCACGCCAGGTCTCTGGAGGCCTTGCTCTGAAGGAGCATAAATACCCTACATTCCAGCCGCAGGCCACAGATGGACCAGGAGCCAGTTACAGACCGGGAGGAATGTGCACCCCCAGCAGTTCCCTGGGCCTGGCATAGCTGAGTCTGCTCCACACACGGTCCTCAGGAACTTGAAAACTTCCCGTCACTTCATCCACTGCTGCAACACTTTTTATTTACTTACTTATTTTTTGTGTGTGGCAACATGGTTTTCCCTTTTCCTCCAGGAATTTTATGCTGGAAGCCTCAAAATACAAGGCAGGCTGACAAGTGGAGCTTCTCTGGTTGGAGAAGAGGTGGGGGACGCTGGTGCCTGACCTTTACTTATCTTGTTAGCATCTACCCTCAGGGACTTCTGAAGACACTCGGTGGTCCCCCAGAGCACAGTTTGGCAACCACTGATCTGGTCCAGCGCCCTCACTGCACATGTCAGAAAATAATTTCCAAAAGTTAAGGTCCTGACTCTCACACAAACAGAAAATGGGCATGGGGCAAGGATTTCTCTAACCTATTAACAGGGGAACCAGCCGGATGGGAAAGTTGGTTCAAAGGCTTATGGGAGAGCTATTTGTAAGGCTTCCCCAGACAGCCATTTTGCTTTTTTGCATTTCTTTTCCATGGGGATGGTCTTGATCCCTGTCTCCTGTACAATGTCACGTACCTCATTCCATAGTTCATCAGGCACTCTATCTATCAGATCTAGACCCTTAAATCTATTTCTCACTTCCACTGTATAATCATAAGGGATTTGATTTAGGTCATTATTAAGTGTATTCAAATTTATTAATGTCTATCTTGACATATGTGGTAGTAGAACATTCATTCTAACTGGTGTCCACTATTCATTCTACGACTAGACGGTGAAGCGGCTGCCTACAATGCGGGAGACCTGGCTTCGATCCCTGGGTCGGGAAGATCCCCTGGAGAAGGAAATGGCACCCCACTCTAGTACTCTTGCCTGGAAAGTCCCATGGACTGAGGAGCCTGGTGGGCCGCAGTCCATGGAGTCGCACAGAGTCGGACACAACTGAGTGACTTCACTGCACTTTATTTATTTGTTCTCCTATGAAGGCATTTAGATGATTTTCAGTTTTTCACTCTTATTAATACCACTGTGTGGTCATTCTTGTAGATGAATCCTTAATTCCACATGTAAGATTTCCCCAGGGAACATACTCATCTTTAACTTTCTAGTTATTATCAAAATAATTCCCAATATGGTTGTGCTAATTTATGCTTCCATCTGATGTACACGTTAAGTCCTATTTTTCCTCATCCTTACAAGACTTTTATATTACAAGGCTTCTTTTCCTCCACCTCTTTCTTCCTTACTTCCTTTGAATCTAAGTTATAGTTCTTATTTAATCATTCATTTTGTGTTTCTTAGCTAGTTACATTTCTTTATCTGTGATATTTATTTATATATATTGCCCGTTTTTTGCCTTTGGTCACATACATTTTTTGGATTGATTGATGAGAGTTATTTACATATTTTACATACTAATGTTTTCTTAAATAAATGTATAGCTTGTCTGAGACTTGGTTTATTAAAACTGTGATATATTCTATATGTGGAAATTAAGGATTTTATGGTGTGGGCAACTGTAAAATCTTTTGTAGTTTATGCATTTTGTGCCCTGTTCATTCCATGGCATGAAAAGAAATGATGGTGTGCAGTATCAGAGGCTAGGTCATAATTATAAATTTTTGTATACATACATTTACGATTGTTACACATTTTTGTACACATAAATTTTATTTCTTCATATTTAGTTGTTAACATATTGTGTTGACATAATTGACAGATAACATTGTGGAAGTTTAGGTGTACAGTTTGTTAATGAATTAATTTTGGCTGCCCTGGGTCTTTGTTGCTTTGTGCAGGCTTTCTCCAGTTGTGGTGACTGGGGGCTATTCTTTGTTGCGGTGCACAGGCTTCTCATTGTGGTGGCTTAGTGTGCTGCAAAGCACAAGCTCTAGGTGTGAAGTCTTCAGTAGTTGCAGCAATGGGCTCAGGAGTCGCAGCTTGCGGGCTCTTGAGCAGGGCCTCAGTACTTGGGGTACAGGGGCTTAGTCGCTCTGCGGCATGTGGAGTCTTCCCAAACCAGGGACTGAACCTGTGTCCCTGCACTGGCGGGCCGATTCGTATCCACTGCGCCACCAGGGAAGTCATGCTCACTGGTTTCTGCATCCTCAGGTCTTAGTGCAAGGTTCACTTTTTCTAGGGAATCTCTCATGACATGCTTATGTTTGAAGCATCCATGAAACCTGTACTTCTCCTATAATAGCACTTACTCTGTTTTGAGCTGGTACTTTAAAGATTATCTACCAACACGCTGGACTTGAAAATTCTGTGTGGAAAATTGCCACACAAATCTGATTCACACTTATTTTCCAAGAACCTAGCCCAACATTCCGGAGAAGGCAATGGCACCCCACTCCCGTACTCCTGCCTGGAAAATCCCATGGACGGAGGAGCCTGGTAGGCTACAGTCCATGGGGTCACCGAGGGTTGGACACGACTGAGCGACTTCCCTTTCACTTTTCACTTTCATGCACTGGAGAAGGAAATGGCAACCCACTCCACTGTTCTTGCCTGGAGAATCCAAGGGACGGGGGAGCCTGGTGGACTGCCGTCTATGGGGTCACACAGAATCGGACACGACTGAAGTGACTTAGCAGCAGCAGCAGCCCAACATTCAGTGCTCAGTCAATAGGCTGGCAATGAACAGACTTTCAATCAGTGAATGCATATCTTTTCCCTTATAAGCACAAAATGTCTTTGCTTCCATTAGACCAGTAACTATTCAAAACTTTGGATGGAGATCGAGGTGGGCTTTGCTTGGTATAGTAAATGTGTTTCTCAAGGAGTAAATTGAATTACATTTAAATGTTCTAAAAGAGATTGCTATTTAAAGGATCCATTTAGTAGATCTTTTCATGAAGTGAAGAATGTGATTATAAAAGTAAGTTTGCTTATCCTTTGGCATCTCCAGGCTTTTAGAGTCTGCAGAGCCTTGGGGTGGGGTGACTGTGCCTGCTTGGGGATGTGGGGGTAGCAGTTCTTGCTAGACCTAGAGACAAGCTTAAACAAAGCTTTGGTCATTAACCTAAGTGGTGTATTTTAATGAAACCAGACAGAATTTTCATCTCCTATAACAAAGAACCTGCAGGCCAGTGCAGGAGGCATAAGAGATGACATGGGTTCAATCCCTGGATCAGGAATATCCCCTGGAGGAGGGCATGCAACCCACTCCAGTGTTCTTGCCTGGAGAATCCCATGGACAGAGGAGCTTGACAGGTTACATTCCATAGGGTTGCAAAGAGTCAGACATGACTGAAGCAAGTTAGCATGCAATAGAGACCTAATATTAATATTTTAGTCTTTTCATTTACTGATGTGATAACAGACCACTTATTCTTTTCTTAGAAGAAATCTAGTATTTATGGGTAGTCCCTAGGATGACCACATCCCAGAATATCAGGACTGAGATCAACCTGTTCAACCCCCTCATAATCAAATGGGGAAACTGAAGCCCAGGTGGTAAGGAACCTTGTCAAGTCCAAATGATTATTTATTGATTAGCTGGACTGCAACATAGATCTTAGATCTCTTAGCCCAATGCTTTCTCTAAGAGTTGGTTTTTCTGTCCAGAAGTTACAGTCTCAGGATTCACACCCAAGTGTACATCCTGGTTGGGAATCCACAATTTGAAATCAGAAAGACCTGAATTTCAGTTCAAACTCCCCTCCTATACATCCCAGTGGTTTTAGGTAATTTACAGTCTTCTGTTAGTGAGAGCTTCAGTTTACTTGTTTGCAAAATAGAGACAGTTATAATGTTACCCACAAGGGCTTCCCTTATGCTCAGATGGTAAAGAATCTGCCTGCAGGAGACCTGGGTTTGATTCCTGGGTTGGGAAGATCCCCTGGAGAAGGGAATGGCAACCCACTCCAGTATCTGTGCCTGGAGAATCCCATGGACAGAGGAGCCTGGTGGGCAACAGTCCATGGGGTCACAAAGAGTCAGACAGGACTGAGCGACNGGAGACCTGGGTTTGATTCCTGGGTTGGGAAGATCCCCTGGAGAAGGGAATGGCAACCCACTCCAGTATCTGTGCCTGGAGAATCCCATGGACAGAGGAGCCTGGTGGGCAACAGTCCATGGGGTCACAAAGAGTCAGACAGGACTGAGCGACTAACAGACACACACATATACACAGTGTTGCCCTTTGGAGTAGCTATGCCGCCTCTGTGAGGCAGTGCATGTGAGAAGCTCGCATGAGGGCCCAGTGTATAGAGGGAGCTCAGAAGCAAAGATAATGGTAACAGTGACAATGATGATGATTTTAATGATGATGGATCTCTTGTTACTTCTTCTCACCCTTAGATAAAAGGGCACAAGTCCATTTTCTGTAATCTAAGATAACAAAATAACTTAAATAACTAAAAAATGAACCCTGAATTAAAACAATTGGCTAGAAAGAGATGGTTCTTACTCTGGAATAGAAAGATATTGACTGCATTTAAACTTGTTAAAAGTTAATGTGCTTGCTAACAGCCTCCAATCTAACAGAGCTGCTGTCTAGCTCATGCATCAGAAAAAGTACTGAAGAGAGACTTACATGTTTGTTTGTTTTTTTTTTCTTTCCCAGTTCTGTTTTCACCTCTGCCTTAAAAATAAACAAATATCCAGCCCTCAAATTAGTAAGTGGTTCAGACGGTAAAGAATCTACCTGCAATGCAGGAGACCTGGGTTTGATTCCTGGGTCAGGAAGCTCCCCTGGAGAAGGAAATGGCAACCCACTCCAGTATTCTTGCCTGGAGAATTCCATGGACAGAGGAGCCTGGCAGGGCTTCTGGGAGGGATCCATTGGATCGCAGAGTCGGACACAACTGAGTGACAAACACTACTACTCCAAATTAATAAGGCAAAGCCTTACTTTATATCCAACTCCCAGCAAAGATCAGAGAAACATTCTCTAGATTCCAGAGTTAAGGATGCTCATATTCTGACTGTCTTCTCTTCCTCTGTCTGCCAGCTTTGAATGCTAGGAAATGTGAGAGAGGAGAGTGAGTTTTGCAGCTTCCAGGCAAGCTGATGCCTAATGCTTTCTGGTTCCCAGGAGAACATATTCTAAAGATCACTGTATTTTTCTTACACAAAATCCCTATTTCTGCCTCTTTACATTTAAAAAGATTTACCCTCTTGGCTGTTTCCCTATAGACTATCAGCTCACAACACAGAAGGGGAGGACACTGTCTTGTATCATGAGATGAAATTTGAGCATGACCACGGTCATTTGGAAGAATGCCACAAATACTGGAGTGATCAGTGATGGCACTTAGGCTATGGTAATGAATTTCTACCTCGAATCTGGAAAAGGTTCTGAAGCATTAAACGACTTATGTTCTCTCTACCGTTCAGTGTGACCTCAGATGAGGCAGACATCATTCAGGGTAAACACCCAGCAGTCACATTGTCGTTGATTACCTGGCTGAATTGAGCGGTGCTTACTCCTCCAGCTTTGGCATCACCCTTGCTTGGATCCTGGCATCTTCTTTTACTCTTTCATGTTGTCCTTGGCTGTCATAGTGACACTGCTTGGATGAAAAACTGGCCCCATTGCTGTCTTTTAGATGCTGGTACTGATGTTGCTTGGTGGTTGTTTGATTCCTTAGTCCTTCAACATGGTGAATGAAACTGTTCAGTGCCCAAGCTGAACCATACTCCTCACCACTCACCAAGCGTGTTGTTTTAACTCATCCATCAGGTTACCATCCCTTCTGCTTTAAGGATGCCTGGACAGTCCTCTTTCAGGGCCTCCACTAAACAGACAAAGGATACACCTCAGTCTAAGGGAAACAAACCATGGGGTGAGCAACAACAAATTGGATTTCTTTTTGAACTTTGCAGAACAAAGCAGACCGTTTATTTTCCCTAGAGAGTTTTGAGAAGAGAAATGTTGTATGGAGTAAGAGGTCTAAGGTTGAGTGTAGATGGCCATTTTAAACCATGTGTAACTGATGAGTAAATGGAACAATATTTTTGAACAAATCAAGAACAGAGAAGACACATGTAAAAAGGCAGAGATGACATAAAAGAGAAGTGAGTGGAGACTGCCACTTGTGTATTCGAGAGTGAAAATGGCCACCCTCCCCATGTGTGTAGAACCCCCTGGAGGCCTGGGAGTCAGACTCTACACTTTGAGACTCTTTTTCCTCCTCTGCTCTCCATTCCCCTGATCTTTCCCTCTCTTTCACGTCTTCCTTTTCCTTCTCTTCCCCTCTTCCCCTTCCTCCTTTTTCTCTTGGTTTGGATAGATTAAGTAGGTTTGCTTTCCTTACAATTACAGCTGTCTTTCTGAGCACACGTGACATGCGCTTCCAGTGCTTTCTCTGCATGTGGCAGCTCTCTGACATTTCTACCTGCCCGCCTTTATTACCTGAGAAACCATATGCACCCAGTCATTTTAGCCAGTTAGTCAAAAAGAGTCCCCAGCCATCTTCTTGCATGTTCTCCAGAGAAGGAATCTGACTGATGGGCTGTGGGTTGGTTCCCACTCATCAGATTTCACCCCTAGTAGTGTGTCCTCTCCTCTCTAAGCTCTTCTTATCTCATCCCTCTCAGTATAATCATGCCTAACACTGGGATTAGCAGAGCTCAGGTGCTTACCACATGCAGTGAATGACTGCTAGGACCTGAGGGGGGATAAAAACGATGTACCTCACAGTTACCATTTTCTTTCAGTTTAAAATTTCATTTAGGGAAAAGTCTTTGTATACATTGATTAGAAATCAATACAAACAGTGAAGAGAAGCATATGATAGATGATATCCATGCAAAGAAAACATTGCCATCTTTACAATGATAAAACTTAAATACTGGCAAGAGAATAAATTTTCATGGTTACTTGAATTTACCACATTGGTGAAACCATTTACGGCAGAAGCAGCTACCTCCTGGATCGTTTTTCTTGGGTCTCACTGCAGCTGTGTGGTTATAGCGGTGGCCTGTGGCGGCAGCACCCAAGCTGGCTAATGCGGCTGGGGAGTGTATGGTCAGCTGGGCTGTGTGTGCTCAGTGGCTTCAGTCGTGCCTGACTCTTGGCAACCCCACGGACTGTAGCCCACCAGGCTCCTCTGTCCATGGAATTCTCCAGGCCAGAATACTGGAGTGGGTGGCCATGCCCTCCTCCAGGGGATCTTTCCAACCCAGGGATTGAACCCACATCTCCTGCGTTTCCTGCATTGCAGGTGGATTCTTTACTGCTGAGCCAACAGGGAAGCTAGGTCAATCTAAATTTTCCTCTGGGAGTATTTTGACTTCCCAAGAGAGGGAAAGCAGTCATTCTTTTTGGGTCAAGTTATAAAAGGTGAGGTCTGAGAGTATCCAGCCACCATATTTCATCTATATTTTACTTCTGCCTAAAAGATAAAGCCAGTATGAGAGACTAAACATGATTCTATTCCAGGAGAGAGAAGCAGAAATGAGAAATGGATGGTGGCTTGGCTTCTAATTATTCCTGAGACCTGCTGAAGCTCAGCCCTTCATGCATTTAAATGAAGTTTGCAATCAGTTGCCCTTTGTGTTAAATGTAAACCTACCTAAAGTTGGTTTTCTGTCACCGGTCACCAAGTATTCTGATTATATAGATGCTAACTATACCACTGACTCTTTAGGCCTGGCTATGCCTGATCTCTTTTCCCAGCATCTTGATTCATTTTTCACCAACTCAAGAATACACTTTAGAATACAAGATAACCACTGTTGGCAATACATTGCTTTTTGAAAAGCTCACTATTGATCATGATAAGCCATTATGCTGTGGCTATAATGGTTTAGACCCTGCCACTAAATACATGTGATGACCTGAGCCAAGTCACTTCTCTTAACCTGGGTCTCTGTTTCATCTGTAAGATGAAGTATGAGAATTAGATGCCATATATCTTCAAGTACAAGTTTTCGTGGTATTAAATGAAAGTATTTAGAGAGTAACAAAGGTTCAAAATCTAAACCAAAGATTGTGAGTGGTCAGGCACTGTGTTCTCCGGGCTGGAGCTATGGAGGAAGCACAAAAAGGAATCTGAAACATTTGCTTTTTCAAGCATGCCTTCCTCTCATCCCTCACCCATTTTGACATACCCAGTGCTGGATCTTGGGAGAGAAGTTTGAAGTAAACCCAAAAATTACAAGCTAAAAGCACATTTATGGAGCAGGGGCCAAAGTGGAGGAAAAGGCTGTGGAAGCAATAAAACCAGATGAAACAGCCTATCTCAGCCCAGATCCATGTTGCTCTGGCCTCTTGGTGTATCAAGTTACTTTGGATCTCTCCATCCTAGTTTATCCTTTGTATCGTTACCAGGGTGATACTGCTGAAACTCAAATCCTACTGCAGCATCATTTCTGCTTAAAATTCTTCTGAGGTTCCTTTTGCCTTCAGGAAAAGCCTAAACTTCTTTACGGCACATTCAAAGCTGCAAGACCCCCATCACCGTTCTCATAGCTCAACATGCCTGCACCCCCCGCCCCCACACCAACCCCAAGGATGTGCTGGACAGCTCCCTGCTTATGAACAGGCTAAGCTGTTCATCACTTCTCTGCCTTTGAACACAAGCAGTTTCCTCTGCTTGAGACTCTCTTCCTCCTTCCCACCCTCCTCTCCCTTTCCTGCCTCGCAAATTCCTCTCCATCTTTTTTTGCAGCTAAAATAGCGTCTTCCCTGGGGAACAATCCCTCACACTCTCCTCTCCCAGGCATTCAGTCTCTGGTTCTGTTCTCACACTTCCCCTGGCTTATTGTTTTTATTTATTTGCATCTCTGCCTCCCTGAGAGACTGTCAACCACTTGAGGGCCTCATTCATAGTAGGAAGTCAAACACTCATTGATAAATAAATACTTCTGAGATACAGGATCAACCTAATTGTCTTCTTACTTATCTAAAAAGAAGGAAACTAAAATGTAACAAACATATGGGTTCCCTAAGGAAACCTCATGAAGAAGACATCAGTAAATGTCAAGAATTTGGCTTTGGGGTCATGGACAAAGTCCAGAATATATGTTTTTGGTTTCTGGTTTTTCGGACTCCTGGGGCCAGTGACTTCTAGAAGCTGAGCTATTTGACTGCATTAGTCATGACGGCACATCACCTGGTGAAAATCAAAAGGCTGCAAATAATCTGTGTTGGTAGTGTTAGAAGTGCTCTTTCTTACAAGTAGGATTTATGAAAATCTTAAAGGACTGTGGGAGAGGCACACTCACAGAGTACGTGATATTCAGGTAACATTTTCAGAAGATTATGGCACTTCTATCAGTCACTCTGACATCGAGTATAATGGCCTCCACCCTCTCCTTGCTACCTTCTTGTCTGATACACAGATAAAATACAGGACGGAAAAGAATAATAAGATGTTTCCATGGTTCTGAAAAGAAGAACGTGTCTCTTACCTAAAAATGTCAGGTTGTTTGATGGCACCTTCCTCCTTCCACCCAGGGCCAGGCTGGTCTCCCTCCCTTGTGTGCTCACAGTCCTGCGTACCTTTCCTTCCTGGTGGTATATCCAGTTTTCAACGTACGTTGTCAGTGCAAGTGTTTGCTTATTGCTCTTCTCTTTCAGCGGATGGTGCACTCCGTGTGGGCAGGGGTCACATGCTTAATACCCAGCACTGAGCCTGCCACTTAGTCAAGTCTTGCTGAATAAAGCAATGAGTAAAAGAACCTGTCTCCATAGCATGTGCATGTATGTATATGTTGTGCGTCTGTGCACATGGGGTGGGAAGTAGGGACATGGGAGGTGGAGTGCATGCAAGTGATCTGAGAAGCCGTATCTGTTAATTCTGGCCCCTTGATGCAAGTCAACGAGCTTCTTCTCCCCAACCCTGCCAGTTTACAAAAGCAAGCTGCAAATGCTCGTTAGTATTCTTGGCAGATATTCCTCAGACTGCCTTTTCTCCATGAAGAGTACCCCATGCTTTACTTTCTATAGTTTATGTTATGAAAATAATAGATTTTGTCAGCAGTTGTCCAGTAAGAATGTACAAGATCATTCGGAATGTGCTTTTTAAAAAATATGCAAGTGTCTCTTCCCTGCTTCCTTAACAACATAAAACAGGTTCATGGCAAGGGATGCCCTCTGCTTTACTGACTGAGAATCACTATTCCAGGTGATGGCTAAAGGCAAGCTCCAGATTCCTTGAGGGCAGAGACCATGCTGCCTCTGCTTACCATCTCATCCTCATTGTGGTATTTGGAAGAGTGCCTGACACATGGCAGATGCATAGTAAATATTTGCCGGATGAATCACTGAATCTCCCTTTTAGAGTCTGTATTTGTACCTGCTTTGAGTGGTTTGGTTTGAATTCTTGGCTCTGTACCTTAATGCCCCTCTCTGTCTCCCTAGGACGTGACTCTCATCTCAGTTTGTTTCTTGTCACTTTACACCTCAGTGCTCTTTCTTGTGGTTTGATCCATCTGTTTGTATCATCTTGGCATCTTCCATCATCTCAGGAGAGCACCCCCTGCCTCAGCACCCTGATTTCCTGGAGCAGGTATTTGCTCCTGCCTTTTGGCTAGGGTCTAAGTCTGATTATCTTCCTCTTCTCCTCAGGGTGTGACATCTGGAAATGTTCAAGCTCCTGGAGCTGTGCAATATGCACAAGTGATGCTTGCCTACTTAACAAAAGCACTTGGTGGCATTTGCAGTCGGGTCATTATTTGTTGAGAGGACACTAGATACTAAGGCTCAGGCCTCACATCCTAGTCTAAAACCTTCTCCTTGGACAGTGCAGTAGTCAGAGTTCTCCAGAGAAACAGAACCAATAGGATGTGCATATGCTGTTGTTGTTCTTCAGTTTCTAAGCCATGTCCGACTCTTTGAGACTCCATGGGGTGCAGCATGCCAGGCTTCCCTGTCCTTCACTACATCCCTGAGATCGCTCAAACCCATGCCAGTGATGCCATCCACCATCTCATCCT
This sequence comes from Oreotragus oreotragus, assembly GCA_006410675.1. Lineage (NCBI taxonomy): Eukaryota > Metazoa > Chordata > Mammalia > Artiodactyla > Bovidae > Oreotragus > Oreotragus oreotragus. The sequence continues at coordinate 35,842 of SJYX01005240.1, forward strand.
CTGTTGCCTCCTTTTCCTTCTGCTGCTGCTACTGCTAAGTCGCTTCAGTTGTGTTCGACTCTTAGTGACCCCATGGACTGCAGCCTACCAGGCTCCTCCGCCTTTGGGATTTTCCAGGCAAGAACACTGGAGTGGGTTGCCATGTCCTTCTCCAGTGCATGAAAGTGAAAAGTGAAAGTGAAGTTGCTCAGTCGTGTCCAACTCTTAGTGACCCAATGGACTTCAGCCTACCAGGCTCCTCCGCCCTTGGAACTTTCCAGGCAAGAGTACTGGAGTGGGTTGCTACCTTCAATCTTTCCTAGCATCAGGGTCTTTTCCAATGAGATGGNCCTTCTCCAGTGCATGAAAGTGAAAAGTGAAAGTGAAGTTGCTCAGTCGTGTCCAACTCTTAGTGACCCAATGGACTTCAGCCTACCAGGCTCCTCCGCCCTTGGAACTTTCCAGGCAAGAGTACTGGAGTGGGTTGCTACCTTCAATCTTTCCTAGCATCAGGGTCTTTTCCAATGAGATGGCTCTTCGCATCAGTTGACCAAAGTATTGGGGCTTCAGCTTCAGCATCAGTCCTTCCAGTGAATATTTAGGGTTGATTTCCTTTAGGGTTGACGGGTTTGATCTCCTTGCAGTCTAAGATACTCTCAAGAGTCTTCTTCAACATCACAGTTTGATTTCTTTTAAGGAAATGGCTCGTGTAATTATGAAGGATGGGAAGTCCAAAATGTGTCCAAAGTAGTCCAAAATAGGCCAAAATAGGCCCCAGGCTGGAGACAAGGGATGAGCTAATACAAATCAAGTCCAAGGGTGTCTGCTTCAACCTTCCTTCTTGCTTGGGAGAGGTCAGCCTGTTGCTTGATCAGACCTTCAACTGATTGGATGAGGCCCACCTACATTATGGAGGTCAGTTTGCTTTCTCAGAGTCTACAAATTTAATGTTAATTTCATCCCAAAGCACCTCACAGAAACATCCAGAATAATGTTTGGCTATGTATCTGGGTACCATAGCTCAGTCAAATTGACACATAACATTAGCCATCACAAGAAGTCTCCAAGTAACCCTGAGTCTCAGTTCTTTTGTTGAAAAATAAGAAAGTGGAATTATATGTCTTCCAACTAAAATAATGAATTCTATGTTTAGGAAAAAGGCTAACCAGACAGAGTTCAGGATTCAGGGACAAAGGATGTTCAAACAGTTCTGCCTCTTTTGATGTCTGATATCTAACACTATCTGATGCCTGGCAGGGAATCACACTAATAATTTGAGGATGGGGCCAGAAGACCTGACTTTGAAAGGAGCCCACTCACACTTTTTGCTAAATGTCAGTGGGTATCATCTTCCCATATCAAATGAGAAAAAAAATCCTAATTTTAATTTTAGACACATTGCAATGATTACATTGCTATTATCATTTCTTGCCTTTTATTTTGCTCATTAATTTCCACATGATTTAATTGGCCTTTTGGGCTTTGAAATCAATTTGGTGTCTGTATCCTGGCATCTTCAAGAAGTGTTTTCTTCTGGTGCAGTTGACTACAAATCACACCCTTGGGGCCTGCCACCTTTTGGTCAGTGCCACCCCATCAATAGAGAGGACACATGTGTTGTTTTGTTTTTTTTTTCCCTTCACACTTTGCATTTTCATCGAAAGTCCAGCATGTGATAAATTGCCAAAGCTATGTGGCCTCCATTAAAGTATGGACCTTGTAACTCTCCAAGAAAAGAAAAATGACCCATGATAAATAGGGGAGTGTTTGTCCAGAATTCAGAAGAGGCTGGAAGAGAAGTTAAAGTGTAAACACCAATGGCCATTGAAAATTTGCGTAGCCTTTGTAGTCAACTGATGCCACAGGGCAAGTGTGTAGATTTAGATACTACGGAGAGGACTAGGCTAGGAGCAAGAACTCCTGGATGGGTGTGGTCTTTGGCAAACTGTAAAAACAACCTCTAAGCTAAAAAATACAAAAACAACAAGCAAATAACTCCCTTGTTGCCAGGTGGGAACACAGTGCTGCTGGATTTTTCAATCAAAGCCTGAAAGCTGGGGTTCTACGTAAAGTGTAATTTTTTAAAGGGCTAGCAGTTCATTCAAATTGAATGTGGGAATCCTGTGAGAACCAACACATCTTGTCTGCAAGCCTGGTCCCAGCCTGCCAGTGGCTGGTTTGTGGCCTCCCTCTGTCTTAAACTTCACAAAATTGAGATAATGTACTCGACTGATAAAGAGACATTCCAAAAGAGTTTGTTCCTTTTCAGTATATAAACAGGATGCTAAACCCAGGACTCTGCCATCCACCTCTGAGTTGGCAGGCAGGGAAGACAAGATTCATCCTGAAGCTGGTAAAGCAGAAGCTTCAGGATTCCTCAGTCACAGGGCCCCTTCCAAGGCCCTGGGAGAGCCTTGGCAAAGAGGTTATATGATTTTCTGTTTCTGTAGAATTGGCAAGAGTATTTAGAACATTCTAGCTGCAATGCTTTAGGACCATGGTCTATATCCCCTCTGGATTTTCACTTTTTCACATTTCCCCCAATGTGCAGTGGTGGTATAGCCACTAGGGGCATATTTTGGAATTCCAGCTCGCAAGATCCAACTTCAAGGCTTCTCAGTCTTGGCACCCTTGACGTCTGGGGCTGGATAATTCCTTGCTAGGGGTGTTGTCCTGAACATTGAAGGATGATTCCTGGTCTTTATCCACTGGGTGTCAGTAGCAACCCCCTTCCCTACCCACTCCTATTGTGACAAAGTCCCCTGGAAGGAAAAATTGAACCCCAGCCACTGCAAACACTGGTCTTGTGCTCTATCCACCTTGCATTGGAATATAACCATGTGGCCCCGGGTCATATCCGTGTCCAGGTTTACAGTATTGCTAACAGTGGCAGTGCGGGCATGGCTTCCACAGATACTTGGACTCCTCTTGTGTCAACTCACCCACTCTCGTGACACAAGACCAGGATGACAGTAGGGAAGCACACAGGACGGAGTCGAAAGAGAGGCTGGAAACGATGGCGTGAGAGGCCAGTTCAGACATTTCTTCCAAATCTCACAAATCATGTATGAAAACAACTTAATGGAGATTTTCCAATGATGACAGCAAATCCCTAAAATATATGTGGTTTATCATGAATTTGAAGGAAAAGTATCTAACCTATCAATAATAAAAATAAATTCCAGAGGTGAGACTGAATTATATTTCTTTTTCTCACTGTTGAAAGTCGTATAAAGTTGTTTTATATAGAGGAGATAAAAGAGTCTATGGCTAAAAACAGAAAAAAGTGTTACACAGTAGGATCAAATAGTTAAAAACAGTATAATTTTCTGAGTTTTATGTTTGTTGTATTTGTCAGCTTTTTAAATATTTTGTTGTGATTTATTGCCTAATACAAAATATTCATTTTTTACTTAATTTTGTATTCATAGTTGTGTATGTGTGTGTGTGTATACATTTTTTTTTTTGGTAAAGACACATCTCCAGTTGAATTACATACACTGTAGACCCCTTAAAACCTGGGTTTGTATCTGGATTTTGGATATCAACGTGAGTGGAGAGGAATCTCTGGAGTGTATATGAAAGCAATTTTCTGAGACAGTTGTTGGTGTGCCATGGGTCACCCTTCCTATCCCTTGCCAACCCCACTCTCCCTAGTCACCAAGGTGAGCAAAAAGGGTGTTGTGCTTTTTGTGACAAATGAAAAGAGGATGACTCAGAAAGCTTGATGCTTAGCTCCTGCAGCTGATGAACCAACAGGACCAGTGTGTGTGACAACAGAACCTGACTCTGTGTGTGTGTGTGTGTGTGTGTGTGTGTGTGTGTCTTAGTCACTCAGTCATGTCTGACTCTCTCTGTGACTGCGTGGACTGTAGCCTGTCAGAGTCCTCTGTCCATGGAATTCTCTAGGCAAGAATACTGGAGTGGGTTTCCATGCCCTTCTCCAGGGGATCTTCCTGACCAAGGGACTGAACCTGTCTCTCTTGAGTCTCCTGCACTGGCAGGCAGATTCTTTACTCCTAAGCTACCAGGGAAGCCCGCCTGACTCTAGGCTGGAACCTCAAAGGGAGAGTCAGATAACTAGCTGTTCAGGCAGCTGAAGCCAAGGAGGGGTGACTGCATTGATCCATTTACACTCACAGAGTTTATTAGGGGTAAAATTTTCCATGGGCCAAAGGGAGACCAAGTGCAGCTCTCTCAAATCCTGCCCAGAAGGTCACTGTAGAGAACGATGGAGCTCCATGTGGCAACAGAGTCCATGCGGCATGATCTGTGGAAGGATCGGGGCTGCGGGGCCACTTCTGGCCAAGGAAAATGTGGCGGCGCATCTCAGGAAGCAGCTAAGTGCTCCCGGGGGAGGAATCTGAAGACCCCTGAGGGTGCTCAGTCAGTCATGGCCAGCTCATTTTGACCCCCTGGACTGCAGCCCACCAGGCTCTTCTGTCCATGGAATTCTCCTGGCAAGAATACTGGAGTGAGTTGCCATTTTCTGCCCAGGAAATCTTCCTGACCCAGGGATTGAACCTGTGTCTCCTGCCTTGACAGATGGATTCATTAGCCCTGGCGCCACCTGGGAAGCCCTCTAAAGAGGAGAGACTCCCCCAAAGGAATACCAATTAAGACACAGTGACCACCATTGAACACCAGCCAGTCCCAGATGTGTGAGGCAAGGGTAAAATGGTGCCAGTTAAGTAAAAATTGTCCTGTTGCCCTACCTCCCCTCCCTCTCCCCAACTGCTCTATACTCAAGGTCAGCTAATAGTTGGGAAGGAGTTAAGGAGGAAAGAAAGAGGAGGACACATTTCTTTCTACTCAGGCAGCTAGCATTCAGCTAGCTGCTTATAAGGCTGGTCTTTGGCTGGTGTCTGGGAACTTGGATTTCAGGAGGGTTCCCATGCCCCCTGGAGTAGCTCACTGGGCCTAGTCTGTTTGTGCAAACAGTACACTTTATGCTGAACTCCTGCTTTCCTCCTGGGACCCCTGAATTTTGCTACATGTTAGGCAAGGGTACCCATGAAGCAAAATCCTGAATAGTGTGTCTCTAATGAACTTCCTCAGTTGGCAACCTTGCACATATGTCATCACAGCTCATTGTTGGGAGGATTAATTTCATGCTGTGTGACTCCTCCAGAAGAGGACTGTGGAAGCTTGTGTCTAATTTACCCTAGATTTTTGCACTCTGTGCCTTTCCCTTTGCTGATTTTGCTTTGTATCCTTTTGGGTACAGCACAACTATCTGCAAATCCTGTGATAGATTCTAGGAAATCATTGAACCAGAGAGGGTCTTGGGGACCTCCCGATACCACATCCTGGGTATGGAAAGAGAGGGAAGTTTTGCTTGTGAATGAAGCTCAAAGCTCCGCTTATTTGACAAACTAGATGCTGAGTGATTGAACTGACACTGTATTTTTGGCCTGAAGTAAATAGGAGTGTCATGCGATCAATCAAGTTTTCATGCAGAGATAGAACAACCAGCCCTATAAGACTAACAAAGTGGTAGAAAACAAGAATAAAATTACATTCTGCTTGCATCCTGTAAGGTAGGTTTGTTCCATATGTCGATGCTGTGCCTATTACCCCACTGAACTCTAGACAGGAAGGACTTTACAAACAAGGAAACTAGTATAGCTAAGAGTTGAAAAGACATTCATAAGCTCACGTGGCAATGGCAGTATGACCCAGATATTGCAATTTGGCCCTCTGACTCCAAGATTTGATTTTTTTTTCCCACTTTGCCACATTGACTTTGCTGTTTAATATAGAGTGATGGGATCAACCAAAAATCTATAGTTCTCTCCTCTAAAAATAAAACTGACATTACTGCTCTGTGGACTCTGTTCACATCCATTAAACATATGTCCTTTGACATATATTTATATCTTATCTGGGAGCTTAGTTTGAACTGATGACCTTGGAGCAAACCAGCTCCTAAGAGAATACAGCCTGCACTGTTGATCTTGTAGACTGGTAGATCTGCGGAGTAGCCTGTGTGTGTTTGTGTTTACATACCTACAGAGTGGGGTGCAAGTCTGTCCCGCCTGAATGATATACTGAATGTATCATGCTGCTGTAATAGTCATCAATAGACAAAAATTCTAGTCTTTCCTTTAATGCTATCAGTTATGGCCTCAGCTCGATGACTTCAACAAGAGCAAACTCCAAACCAACTTCCTCAAGCTTTAACCTGTCCAACAACTGACCAACCATTTTACTAGATGTTATGCTAGATCTGTGAGATGCAGTAATGAACACAACAGAGCTGCTGGCCCGAGGAAGTTCAGGGTCTAGTGGGGAAGATAGGCAAGAGAATCAAATAAAATTTCAGTGGGATATACTGTAGCAGAGTCAGATGGACAGATGGGTCATTTATTTGTTTAGTCTTAGATTTTTATTGGAGTACAGTTGATTTAAAATGTATTAGTTTCTGCCCTACAACAAAGTGAATCAGGTATACATATACATGTGTATATGTGCTAGTCTCTCAGTTGTGTCCAGCTCTTTGTGACCCCATGGACAGTAGCCCATCAACCTCCTCTGTTCATGGAGATTCTCCAGGCAAGAATACTGGACCGGTTAGCCATGCCCTCCTCACATATGTATATACATACACTCATGTGTTGTTCAGTTACTCAGTCATGTCCAACTCTTTGTGACCCCATGGACTTGCGGCTCGCATGTCCAACTCTTTGAGACCCCCAAGCAGCTTGCCAGGCTTCCCTGTCCTTAGCTGTTTCCCAGAGTTTACCCAAACTCATGTCCATTGAGCCGATGACAGCATCCAGCTGCCTCATTCTCTGTTGTTTCCTTCGCTTCTTGCCTTCAATCTTTCCCAGCATTAAGGTCTTTTCCAATGAGTTGGCTCTTTGCATCAGGTGGCCAAAGTATCTATGCATATACATACACTTTTTAAAAAGTTTTTTTTTCCCCATATAGACCATTGCAGAGTATTGAGTAGAGCTCCTTGTGCTATACAGTAAGTCCTCATTAGTTATCTATTTTATATATAGTAGTAGGTGTCAATCCCAATCTCCCTTTTTCCTTACTGGTAACCATAAACTTGTTTTCTACATCTGTGACTCATTTCTGTTTTATAAATAAGGTCATTTATACATTTTAGTGGGGGAAACAGTGGCTGACTTTATTTTTCTGGGCTCCAAAATCACTGCAGATGGTGATTGCAGCCATGAAATTAAAAGACGCTTACTCCTTGGAAGGAAAGTTATGACCAACCTAGACAGCATATTAAAAAGCAGAGACATTACTTTGCTAACAAAGATCTGTCTAGTTAAGGCTATGGTTTTTCCAGTGGTCATGTATGGATGTGAGAGTTTTACTATAAAGACAGCTGAGTGCTGAAGAATTGATGCTTTTGAACTGAGGTATTGGAGGAAACTCTTAAGAGTCCCTTGGACTGCAAGGAGATCCAACCAGTCCATCCTAAAGGAGATCAGTCCTGGGTATTCATTGATAGGACTGATTTTGAAGCTGCAACTCCAATACTTTGGACACCTGATGTGACGAGCTGTCTCATTTGAAAAGACCCTGATGCTGGGAAAGATTGAGGGCAGGAAGAGAACAGGATGACAGAGAANTAAAGGAGATCAGTCCTGGGTATTCATTGATAGGACTGATTTTGAAGCTGCAACTCCAATACTTTGGACACCTGATGTGACGAGCTGTCTCATTTGAAAAGACCCTGATGCTGGGAAAGATTGAGGGCAGGAAGAGAACAGGATGACAGAGAATGAGATGGTTGGATGACATCACTGACTGCATTGACATGGGTTTGGGTGGACTCAGGGAGTTGCTGATGGACAGGGAGGCCTGGTGTGCTGCAGTTCATGGTGTCACAAAGAGTTGGACATGACTGAGTGATTGAACTGTACATTTTTTTTTAGATTCCATATATAATCAATATCATATATTATTTGTTTTTCTCTGTCTGACTTACTTCATTCAGTATGATGATCCCTAGGTCCATCCATGTTGTTGCAAATAACATTATTTTGTTCTTTTTATGCCTGAGTCATATTCCATTGTGTATATGTACCACATCATCTTTATCGTTTTCTCTGTAAATGGACATTTAGGTTGCTTCCATGTCCCAGCTATTGTAAATAGTGTTGCAATGAACTTTGAGGTTCATGTATCTTTTCAAGTTATGGTTTTCTCCAGGTATATGTCCAGTAGTGGAATTGCAGGATCATATGTTCTCCATAATGGTGGTACCAATTTACATTCTCAGCAACAGTGTATGAGGTTCCTTTTTCTCCACATTTACCTCTCCAGCATTTACCATTTGTAGACTTTTTGATGATGGCCATTCTGACCAGTGTGAGGTGATATCTCATTGTTGTTTTGATTTGCATTTCTCTAATAATTAGTGATGCTGAGCATCTTTTCATGTGCTTTTTGTCCATCTATATGACTTCTTTGGAGAAATGTCTATTTAAATCTTCCACTTATATTTTTGATTGGGTTGTTGGTTTTTTGATATTGAGCTACGTGAGCAGTTTGTAAATTTTAGAGATTAATCTTTTGTTGATTGCTTTGTTTGCAAATGTTTTCTCCCATTCTGTGGGTTGTCTTTTCATTTTAGATAGTCTGCTTGCTTTGGGACATATCCTATCTCTGTTTTCTAGCTTTGTCACCTTGGGCAAATTGCTTAACCTTTCTATACCTCAGGTTTATCATCTATAAATATTCAACCAGTGCTGACTCTGAGACTGTTTAACTGTATGAGAACCATACAGATATGTGAAACTCTGGTTTATAATTGTGATGGGATCAAGTCTTTGCTTTTGGGCAGTTCCCCTTCTGTTGGTGAGATGCAAAGCAAATAGCCAACCATTATAATCAATAATAAGACTCCCGTGGGGGAAATTCAGAGTGGTGTGGAAGCATATCACTTCTCAGTTGTCAAGGCTGCCCTTTGTTCACTAATTGCTCTGTCAAATTATAGGCAGAGAGAGAGACCAGACACCCTCAGTCATATTCAAAGGAGAATCAGCAGGATGGTGAAGGGTTGCAGAACTGGATGACATGAACAGCAAGGACATGAATTAAGGAGATTTGTTGAACCTGAGAAAGATAAGATTCTGGACACAAAAGGGCAGATTTTCATTATCCGAAAGTCCTTCATCTGAAAGTTTCCTGGTTTCGGCCCTATTCCCCATGCTCACATATGGCAGTTCCTGGGACACTGATCTCGCCCAGCCCTCCCTCCATTCCGAGCGCCCATCCCACACTGATCTCACCCAGCCCTCCCTCTGTTCTTGCGCCCATCCCACTCTGATCTCACCCAGCCCTCCGTCCGTTCTTGCGCCCATCCCACTCTGATCTCACCCAGCCCTCCCTCCGTTCTTGCGCCNGCAATGCCAAAGAATGCTCAAACTACCGCACAATTGCACTTATCTCACATGCTAGTAAAGTAATGCCCAAAATTCTCCAAGCCAGGCTTCAGCAATACGTGAAGTGTGAACTTCCTGATGTTCAAGCTGGTTTTAGAAAAGGCAGAGGAACCAGAGATCAAATTGCCAACATCCGCTGGATCATGGAAAAAGCAAGAGAGTTCCAGAAAAACATCTATTTCTGCTTTACTGACTATGCCAAAGCCTTTGACTGTGTGGATCACAATAAACTGGAAAATTCTGAAAGAGATGGGAATCATTTCCCCTTACTTTAGGCAAATCGTATACTCTCTGAGCCTCATTTTCCTCATCTATAATAGAAGAAACAAATAATACCTACTAAAAAGATGATGATATAATGAATTTGAAAGTTCTATATGGAGTAAAACATTTGGTTAAGAAGTGATTAACTGGTATAGTAGAAAAATGAAGATTCTACTTATTCAAATTCTCCCCATCCCACCCCTAGTATTCTGAATCAGATCATATCTAAGCAGCAAGTGGAAGTCTCTAAAGGTCATGAGTCATTTATGTATTAAATGTCAAAAAGTTAGTCCTGGTTCCCACTTTTCTAAAGCAGAGTGTTGAAAAGGGGATGAACACCACTGCCACTTCATAATGAGATGCTAAATGTTTCTGTATGGCTGTTCTTATTTCTAGAGGTGCTAAGACTCATTGATTCCTCCACTATTCCCAGCAGCTTCTGCAAAAGAAAACTTGCGCTCAGCCCCAAAGGCTCACTCTCCCACCTCCACACATAAAACCAATTTATACAGTACAAAAAAAGTCACTTAAGCCGGAGTACCAGTTCTCCAGATCACAGCAAACAGCCCTTTAGGCTCATTTTATGACATTATCTGGTTGGGACCTCACAACAGCCAAAGAAGGCTAGCAAGGGGTGGAGGGTAATCAATCATTCCCACTTTACATAAGGGGAACACTCTGGTTCTCAGAAGAAAAGAGACTTCCCTCAGCTCTCACTGCTTCATGGTAGAATGGAAAGAACCAAGAATTAAAAGTCAGAAAACTCAGTTCTGAGGACAGTACTTTCAAGTCCATAAATAAAGTTCTATACATTTAGGATTTTTAAGAAACTATCATACCAGGGCTAGGCCTAGAACCTAAATTTCTTGTCCTCCAGATCAGAACTCTTACTACACTGATAGAAAAGAGAACAGCAAATAAGGATCAAGAAAAATTATCCCCCCTAAGCATAACTGCAGCTTACATTGAAATGAAAATTCACAGCTTCTTAAATAAGCCTTTTATCACATTTCAACCTCATGGCAAACTTGTGAGAGAAGTGCAGCCAGAAATAGGAAATTAAAATTTTAACTGCCCCTATGTATATTTCTTCTCCCTCTTCCCTGCTGTATTTTTTCTCTTTAGCACTTAGAACATACTATATGCTTTATGTAATGATTTGCTTAGCATATATCTGCCGTACTAGAAAATTTGTTCCACAAGAATAAGATTTTGTCTGATTTGTTCATAATTTGGTGCTTAAGACAGTGTCTGGTACATAACAGATCCTCAATATGTACCATTAAATAAGTGAATGAAGGAGTGGGGAGGGCAGTGTGTATGTGTGTGTGGGAGAGAGAGAGAGAAAGAGAGGGATAAAATGGCCCCATTTTGCATATTAGTAAACTGGTATCCAAAGGAGTTAAGCAATTTTCTCAGGAAGGACTTCTGGAGCTTCCCATTTCAGCCTGTACCCCTCACCTAACAGCCTGGCTGGTTCAGGGGCATCTCACCTGGGCCAAAGAAAATATTTATCACAAATTCCTCTGCCTTTTCTAGGGCCAGCTCCAGGCATGGTTGACTATAGGCACTCTAAGAATCTCTTCCTTCATGAGTTCACTCATCCATTCCACAAATATTCATAGGAGTGCCTGCTCTGTACACAAAAGGCATTTTGCCAGGCCTCATTGACCTTTACACACCCAAATACATATGTCTCACAAACATTCAAATGACTTCCCTCAGTTTTCACAGTCTCTAGAATTTATAATAGTGAGGGAGGAAGGAGCAAAAGTTATTTGAGTTCTCAGCATGTGGCCTAAGAGCCCTGTTCTCTTCCACAACCTACCTGGTGATTTCACACCTACCTTATAGGACTGTTGGGAAGAGTAAACTAGATACACACGCAAAACAGAGCAGTGCAGTGCCTGTCACAAGATGAACATTGGCTCTGTAAAGGTTAGCCCTTATTCTCAGAACAGAGGAAATGGCAACCCACTCCAGTATTCTTGCCTGGAGAATCCCAGGGAAACAGGAACCTGCTGAGCTGCTGTCTGGGGTCTCACAGAGTTGGACACAACTGAAGCAACTTAGCAGAAGCAGCAGCAGCATTCTCAAGCCCTACTGCATTCATGATCTTATTACTGGTACCCCTTACCACTGGAATGAAGGAAGCCAAGTAAACATCCACTCCTGGCAAGCAGGGTGAGTAATGCTCAAGGTCTAATCCTGGCTTTGTTTGAAGATCAGTTCAGTTCAGTTCAGTCACTCAGTCGTGTCTGACTCTTTGCGATCCCATGAGCCACAACATGCCAGGCCTCCCTGTCCATCACAAACTCCCGGACTCCACCCAAACCCATGTCCCTTGAGTCAGTGATGCCATCCAACCATCTCATCCTCTGTCATCCTCTTCTCCTCCTGCCCTCAATCTTTCCCAGCATCAGGGTCTTTTCAAATGAGTCAGCTCTTTACATTACGTGACCAAAGTATTGTAGTTTCAGCTTCAACATCAGTCTTTCCAATGAACACCCAAGACTGATCTCCTTTAGGATGGACTGGTTGTATCTCCCCGCAGTCCAAGGGACTCTCAAGAGTCTTCTCCAACACCACAGTTCAAAAGCATCAATTTTTCGGCACTCAGCTTTCTTTATAGTCCAACTCTCACATCCATACATGACCACTGAAAAAAACATAGCCTTGACTAGACAGACCTTTGTTGGCAAAGTAATGTCTCTGCTTTTTAATATGCTGTCTAGGTTGGTCATAACTTTCCTTCTAAGGAGTAAGCATCTTTTAACTTCATGGCTGCAATCACCATCTGCAGTGATTTTGGAACCCAGAAAAATAAAGTCAGCCACTGTTTCCACTGTTTCCCCATCTATTTGCCATGAAATGATGAGACCGGATGCCATGATCTTCGTTTTCTGAATGTTGAGCTTTAAGCCAACTTTTTCACTCTCCTCTTTCATTAAGAAGAAAAGAAGATATGTCATCTCTCCCAGTCTCAGTTTCCCCAGCTTTAAAGTATGAAGAATGTTGTAATGCCTACAGAAATGAATGTATGTGAAGTGGCTTTGGAAATGAAAATTACCCCCAAAATGTGAGATTATTATTGCGTTAAAATAATAAAGATGATCATTATTTGAACCCTTGCTATGTGAAATACACTGTTTCAAGTGCTTTACATAATTTCATCTTCACAATAGTACCAATGACCAATGATGACTATCATTCTAGTTTCATAGGTAAAGTGTGATGGTTAATTGTATGCGTCAATTTGTCTGAGCTACGATGCTCAGATATTTGGTCAAACATTATTCTGGATTTCTGTGAAGGTATTCTTTTAGGTGACATCAACATTTAAATCTGTGGGCTGTGGGTGAAGCACATCATAATTCACAATGTGGGTGGGCCTCAGTTGAAGGTCTTAATAAAACAGAGACTGACCTCCTTCTAACAAGAAGGAATTCTGCTAGCAGACTGCCTTCGGAGTCAGACTGCAACTTTTCTCAGCTTGCTGGCCTACCCTACAGATTTTGGATTTGGATCTCCACGATCACAGGGGCCAATTATTTACACCCGTGGCAGATTCATGTTGATGTATGGCAAAACTAATACAGTATTGTAGAGTAAAATAAAGTAAAATTAAAAAAAAATAATAAAATAAATCTCTCTCACCTTCTGTGTATGTTTATTTATTTATAAAATTGACCTTTATACAGTGGAAAGGTTAAGGGTGCTGAGCAATAACACAGTTGAAAATCTATGTATAACTTACAGCCCCCCATATCCACAGTTTCACATCATGTAGTACTGCAGTCTATATTTTGGTAAAAAAATGCACATATAAGTGGACCCACTCAGTTCAAACCTGTGTTGTTCAAGAGTCAACTGTGTGTGTGTGTGTGCGTGTGTGCATATATATCCTGTTGGTACTGTTTCTCTGGAGAACCTTGATTAATACATAAGAAAACTGGAGCTTAGGATGGTTAAATCCTTTGCCCCAAATCACATAACTAGTCAGGGACAGAGCCAGAAACCTAGAGGTTTTCTTTCACATTTCCTCCCTATCCTATACTTCTCACTCAATCCAGCATCAATTTTCTTTGATTCTATCTTCAAAATTATGTCCAATCTGCCCTATTCTCAGCTCCAATGACTTTATTCTGCAGCAGTTTCTTAACTGGGCTTGACTTCTCTACTTTCACTCTCCTCAATCTAGTCTCTATAACCTGAAAAAGTCAATTTCTCATATCACAAAGCAGATCCCATTATTCCACAGCTTCAAATGCTTCCAACTGTACTTATAATAAATAGCACTTATTAGTGCCCAGCACTATCACACACAATGTTAGCATAACTCAGTCTTTACAATAACAGTATGGATAGACCATTATTATCCTCATTTTTCAGAGGCCATAATTGAGGCACTGAAAGGTTAGGTAACATGTTCAAGGTCACTAAACTAATAACTGGCAGAGTAAGAATTTGAACCTAGGCAGTCTGATTGAACATGCTATTAATCACAGACCCATACTATCTTCGAGTATAGTGCTATATACCTTCCCTGGGCTTGCAATCTCCCTGGGCCTACAAGATCCTGTGTGATCTGGTCCCTGCCTGACTTTCTAACTTTTATCATGCCACTTGTCTCCCTTTCTGACTGTGCACCAGCCAAACTTGCCTTCTTTCTATCCTTTGAGCATATGAAACTATCTCAACCTCAAGGACTTTACACACACAATTCCTGCTGCCTCTCCCAGACTCCCCACAAACTTCACTATCTCATTCTTTATTTTTTATTATAATGCAAGTTTGTTAAGATTTTTCTCCAAATCTCTACATAGCTTACTCAACTTGAATGCCATTTCCCTTGTATGACACACAGGCACTTTGACAGAATATTTCTTCATGGCCACAGTACTTCTTAGAACTAGCTGAATGCATTCATTTTCTGCCACTGCTTGGTTTTCATTATTGAACAGCTTAATCACTTGCAGGACTAGTCACATTCTTTCTCTCTCTCTCTCTCTCACACACACACACACACCTACCCCCCTACACAACTACCTCCCCCCCCACACACACACCAAAAACAGTCTGATGAGCAAAATTCTCAAAACAGTAGGTTCTTAAGAAATTCCTCTCATCATGTCATGGGACTGTTTGGGAGCCTTTTTGTCTCTCCTCAAGCAGAGAATTCAGGAAGCCTTTGGCTGGGGTGGGAAGGATAATTATTTGTGAAAGAAATTCCTGTTGGATCTCTTGGCACTCAGAGAAGAGTAAAGTTGGGTCTCATCTTCTGAGAGCTGAATTCAGGGTAGTAGGAAAGATCATATTCTTCCTACCCACATGTGTATCCTTTCTGTCTTGTCAAGAATAATAATCTTCCCCTATGGGTAGAGAGCAACAACATTTACATAGCTCCTTCTTATCTACTCATATATATGATTCTCATGGAAAACTGGAAAGATAAGTTAGGCTATATGATGATTAATTTTATGTATTAACTTGACTGGGCCATAGCAATGCTAGACATCTGGTCAAAGATTATTCTAGGTGTTTATTTATTATTTTTAATAGAAATATAACTAGATATGTGGATTATTTTCCAAGCTATATATATATGATAGCAGAGAATTTCTTTTTATGCACTGCCACCTCCAGCACCTAGATCAGTGTCAGTTCATAGTAGCCTCTATATTTTTGTTGAATTAATTAAGAAACTCAATAGCATTTATGAGATAAGGTACTTTGCCCCATTTGATGGATGAGAATACTGAGAATAAAGGAGGTTTGACAATTGTCAAGTGTTTCAGAGTTGAGAAGTATGAAAGCCAGGCCCTTCAATGTCAGACTTGTGATTCTGAGATCAGTACCTCGATCCCTCCACTCGAGGTACTGTCTAACCTAGCACAAACTGACATTGCAGATACAAGCTATGAGTAAATACATTGAACAATTTACCATCAAATGNAAGTGTTTCAGAGTTGAGAAGTATGAAAGCCAGGCCCTTCAATGTCAGACTTGTGATTCTGAGATCAGTACCTCGATCCCTCCACTCGAGGTACTGTCTAACCTAGCACAAACTGACATTGCAGATACAAGCTATGAGTAAATACATTGAACAATTTACCATCAAATGTGAGCTGGTATTTTTTTCTTTTTTAACATTATCTGCTAAAACATTTTATTCTATAAATGCCAACTGATGTTTTATGTTCAAGGACCTTTGGATAACATGTGACACTTGCAATCAGTTCAATAGTTGAGTGTTCAGCAAAGAAATCTGACTGTAATGAAAAGCTCAATATGAATTTCCAGGGCTTTGAAAATGAAAGAACAAGGAGCAATGACCTTTCAACCAGTCACGTTATAGAATGGTGGCTAAATATGTACTCTTATTTTTTCATAATGGACCACTAGTTAAATTTTACCCAACATTTACTTCTAGGAATCTGAGAATCTCAGATCTGGAAGGATTTTGGGAATCATTAATAGCCCCATTTAATTGGTGAGAAAACTGAGGTTCAAAGCACTCCTATTAAACAGCAGAGCCAAGATTAGAAGTTTCTTGCTTTCCAGGCTATAACAGAATTTACTACTCCTATCTCTTGAATTCTGGGTGTGTCTTTTCTTTTTTTCTTTTTAATTGAAATATAGCTGAATATGTGGATTCTTTTCCAAGTTACACTCAGTTTGTGGTCTTGGATAAAGTACCCTCTCTATCTGAGGCTCAGTTTTCACAATCTACAAAATGAGTGGCATGAAAACAGAATTTACTACTCCTATCTCTTGAATTCTGGGTGTGTCTTTTCTTTTTTTCTTTTTAATTGAAATATAGCTGAATATGTGGATTCTTTTCCAAGTTACACTCAGTTTGTGGTCTTGGATAAAGTACCCTCTCTATCTGAGGCTCAGTTTTCACAATCTACAAAATGAGTGGCATGAAAAAAATTTTTGTGTGGGAAGTAGGGAGAACGCAGGGAAAGTAAAACCATTTTCCAAAGCTGTAAGCAACAACCTCGGAGAAGGCAATGGCACCCCACACTTGCCTGGAAAATCCAATGGACGGAGGAGCCTGGTAGGCTGCAGTCCATGGGGTCACTAAGAGTCAGACAGGACTGAGCGACTTCACTTTCATTTTTCACTTTCATGCATTGAAGAAGGAAATGGCAACCCATTCCAGTGTTCTTGCCTGGAGTGTTCCAGGAACGGGGTAGCCTGGTGGGCTGCCATCTATGGGGTCGCACAGAGTCAGACATGACTGAAGTGACTTAGCAGCAGCAACAAGCAAGCAACAATCTAACACATAAAGCAAAAACCTAGGTGCTCTGGATAAATCAAAAGTAGGAGATCCAAACTTTCTCTTGCCCCTGTCCATCCCTTTCCTGTGAGGAACTACCATGGCAACCCTAGGGCTCTGAGACAGGGAGTCTACAATCCTTCTGTATAAAAAGCCAAATAATAAATATTTCAGGTTTTTCAGGCCGTATCATTTCTTTCAAAGCTGCTCAAATCTGCCTTTGTACCATGAAGGCATAGTGAGCTTGACTGTGCTCCAATAAAACTTTCAGTTCAGTTCAGTTGTTCTCTTTGAGACCCAATGAATTGCAGCACACCAGGCCTCCCTTTCCATCACCAATAAAACTTTAGGGACACTGAAATTAGAATTTCATATAAATTTCCATGTAGTTTCATGTATGTGTGTCAGAAAATATTATTCTTTCAATTTTTCCCAACTATTTAGAAATGTAAAAGCCATTCTTAGTCTGCGGGCTGGATTTGACCGTTAGGCTGTAATTTGCTGACCCTTGATCTAAAGAGTTGGGCTAAATTATACCCAATATCAACCAGATTGGACATTATAGCTCAGACAGTCCAGAAGCAACTTAAGCAGTATAGAAAGTAAAGCCCAAAATTATATTGTTGCCATGGAAATTCCAGAAAGTAGATAATACAGTACATTGGGTCTGCTCAAGAGTAAGGGACCACAAAAAGGAGAAGGCTCAAATTCTAATCCTACTCCTCACTTTCCCAGGCTGATCTGCATTTCAAACTACTTGGCAATTCATCTACTGTCAGAATTTCAACTGTAACCAATGCCTCGCAATCCTCCTGTGACCTCAATGTGTAGATCACAAACCGCCTGTTAGCTATCTTCCATTTGAGGCCATTTGAACATCTTAGACTTAATGTAGCTCAGACTGTATTAGTCATCTCCCCTCTCTACTCTCTCTAAATACTGCTCCTCATTTTGTATTCCTGATCTCTGTGAAGGATATTACCATCCACTTGGTCTCACAAAAAGACTGTCACTGAAGGGATGTAATGGAATGCTAGAATACATCAAGTCTTGATTGATCCTTCACCAGACTGATGGCAGCATTTTTACTATTAGCCACATTTTAGCTGTTGGTCACATCTATTAGGTTGTAGCTTATAGTCCAAAGCTGAGTTCAAGCCCTAAATCTCTGCATTTCTACACTGATAGGCATACACGTGGGTTAACTGTGACAATAACTGTATGTTGTCTCCCAACGGCCCCTTATTCCTTTGTATCAGAAATCTTTTCCCTGATTGTTAGCTGTGCACATAACCAGCCAGTTTATATGGCTACATTTCCAAGTTTCCCTTGCAGCTGGAAGTGTCCATGTGACTTAGTTCTGACCAATTAGATTTAAAGTGAAAGTGAAGTCGCTCAGTCGTGTCTGACTCTTTGCGACCCGTGGACTGTAGCCCACCAAGTTCCTCTGTCCATGGGATTCTCCAGGCAAGAATACTAGAGTGGGTTGTCATTTCCTTCTCCAGGGGATCTTCCCGACCCAGGGATCGAACCCAGGTCTCCCACATTGCAGGCAGACGCTTTAACCTCTGCACCACCAGGGAAGCCCTAATTAGATTTAAGGAGAAGTATTAAATAGAATTTCATGGAAAGTTTCTTTTAAAAAGGAGGGTCAAGTCCTTTTCCTCCTATTTTATGCTTCCTCATACCTAAAATGTGGATATTAATAAATGTTCTGGAGCTTCAACACTTATCTTGGATCATGGAGCAACCTCCAGAATAAAAGCAAAATGCTAAGGATGGTGGAGCAGAGATGTCCCCAAAGACTTCCTAAAGCTACCATATTGGCCCTGATATGCCTATATTCTGACCTATTTTATGTGAAAGAATGAAATCTGCATGTTTTAAGCCACTGTGAATAGATTCCTATTATTCATAGCAGAAATAAATCAACCATTAAACTTACCAGTTGCCACTCTATCTTGCTTATGCAGAGATTTCCACCAACTCAAATGCTCTGGCTTTTATATTGGCAACGTGAAATTTGTCATGGAATTAGTTCAAGATTCCATAGTCTCCAAAGCAGTGGCATACCAAGAGTGGAACAATAGGAGCAGACAATCCTTAGTGCAGGTAATGAAAGAGTGCACTACCTATAGATTATTTTAAGACTAAAAGTAAAAGTGTACTTTTATTATCACAATGCACCAGCAATTTTAAATAATCTCAGTAACAGAATATTCCTCCTTGAAAAAAATCTTTCATTGGTCAAAACACTAAACAACTATTGTTATTACTGAGTTTTAGTAATATATACATACAGTTTCAAAGCAACTTTTATTACTTATCCTTTAATAATATTGTATTCTACATAGAAGTTGATTCAGAGTTGATTCAGCTGATTCCAGTTATACACTTGCCACCCCCAACATGCACACAGATTTTACATGTGTTCCTTTAGTTCATTTTACTTTGAAAAGGTTTGTGTGCATGGGTGCTAAGTCATTTCTGTCATATCCAGCTCTTTGTGACCTATGGACTCCTAGAGGACCCCTCCAGGCTCCTCTGTCCATGGGATTCTCCAGGCAAGAATACTGGAATGGGTTGCCATGCCCTGCTTCAGGGGATTTTCCCCACTTGGGGATCTAACCCATGTCTCTTACATCTACTGCATTGGCAGGTGAGTTCTTTATCACTAGTGCCACCTGGGAAGCCTAGATTCAGGAACATTCAAAGTAGCTTTGGGTGCATTTCATGTCTGCAGATCCCTGTGGGACTAAATGTTCCAGAATTTAAATAGCAGGTTTGGAGTAAACAAAGATAGCACAATAACTGTAGTCAAAGATACAATGTAAGTTATTTCAATTCTGTCATTTGTGACCAGTTAGAGTTTTTATTTGTGTTTAAAATATAGAACAGAGAAAACAATTCAAACTATAGAGTGTAGTACTTTTGTTCAATAAGTACAGATTTTAGATCAAATATGAGATGTTACTGAATTTGAATATCTTTAAAATTGAATTATTCTTCTTTTTCATTGTTAATTATCTGAAAATTAAAAAAACAAATCAATAATTATTAGAACTGATTATTACATGATTACTGAAAATAATTTTTTCACATAGAGAAGAGAGTATTAAAAATGATCCATTCCAGATGTTACATATGTTAAGTGTATCATATCTGCAAAATACTAATAATATACTTAATATTTTCCAGAATCCCAGAAAGCAAGAGACTGATTCATTGATAATCCATACAGAATCAACCCTTAGTTAGCCCACTAGAGGCCAGGATCCCAAAGAAGATCATTTGATCATTGACTTAGACACAAAATTCCCTTGCATGCATCTACCCACTCTGTGTTCATTCTAGCTCCACATTCAGCCATCTGAGATTTGGATGACTGGCCAGAAAGGAGAAAGATACAGATCATCTATAATGCTCAGTACAGTCCTTTCATACAGATTATCATCACCCTGGTCCAAGCCACCATCACCTCTAACCTGAACTATTACAAGAGCCACCTCACAGCTCTTTGCTCCACTACAATGTATTATCCTCTTAAAACTTAAGTCAGATTAAGTCCCTCATCTGTTTGAAACCTTCCAAAAATTACCCATCTCACTCAGATTAAATGTCCCTAGGACAGTGGCTTCCTTGTGTTCCTTAAACAAACCAAATGTGCTCTCTCTCTCTTTCTCTGGCTGTTTTTTCATCCATTTCACCTTAATATCCCCACAGACCTTGTTCAATCATTTCCTTCACATATCCACTCAAATGTTTCTTAGTTAGAGAGGTTCAACTGACATCTAATACATTATTCCAACTCTCTCTCTATTCTCATACTAGGTTTCCTTTTTCTTCTTAGAGTTTCCTTTTTCTTCTTAGAGCTAAGCACCTTCTGACATATTGCATAGTTATTTGTGCAATTGTTTAGTGAGCCCCTTCAACCCCTTGAATGTAAGATATATGATAGCAGAGAATTTCTTTTTGTTCACTGCTACCTCCAATACCTAGATCAGCATCAATTCATAGTAGCCTCTATATTTTTGTTGAATTAATTAAGAAACTCAATAGCATCTATGAGATAAGGTACTTTGCCCCATTTGATGGATGAGAATACTGAGAATGAAAGAGGTCTGACAACTGTCAAGTGTTTCAGAGTTGAGAAGTATGAAAGCCAGGCCCTTCAATGTCAGACTTGTGATTCTGAGATCAGTGTTCCCTCCACTCGAAGTACTATCTAACCTAGCACAAACTGACATTGCAGATACAAGCTATGAATAAATATACTGAACAACTTACCATCAAAAGTGAGCTCATAATTTTTTCTTTTTTAACATTATCTACTGAGGCAGATTTTATTCTGTAAATGCCAAATGATGTTTTATGTTCAAGGACCTTTGTATAACATGTGACACTTGCAATCAGTTCAATAGTCGAGTGTTCAGCAAAGAAATCTGACTGTAATGAAAAGCTCAATATGAATTTCCAGGGCTTTGAAAATGAAAGAACAAGGAGCAATAACGTTTCAACCAGCCACATTATAGAATGGTGGCTAAATATGCACTCTTATTTTTTCATAATGGACCACTAGTTAAATTTTACCCAACATTTACTTCTAGGAATCTGAGAATCTCAGATCTGGAAGGATTTTGGTAATCATTAATAGCCCCATTTAATTGGTGAGAAAACTGAGGTTCAAAGCACTCCTATTAAACAGCAGAGCCAAGATTAGAAGTTTCTTGCTTTCCAGGCTATAATGGAATTTACTCCTCTTATCACTTGAATTCTGGCAAACAATTAAATAAATGCTTTCATCATACAATATTCACTACTTCAGTCCTCTAAAAATATTATGTGATTTCTCCATCAATCTTCAATCATATAGTCTCCACAAGGTTTCTGTTACCCTCTCTTCTTTCTCATACACAATTAGCAAAACTTCAGATTTTTCTATTAACTTAATCTGTTGTCAATGGGTGGCTCTGGATCCCTACGCTATAATATACTTAGAGGAGGAGGGAAGTATCTCCTCGATTCAGCTTCCAGAAATACTAGGACTTTCATTGTTTTTTAAGGCAAATTTCATGGCATTAGTTAATTATGAAAGAAGTCCTTTACCAAGATCATGATTCTCTGTTCCTTTCTGCCTTTCTCAGCATTATTTGATGATTCTGTGGAGTAGTGGAGAGGGACACTGACAGAGTCAGGAGACTCCTGTGCTGGACTGAGCTCAACCTTCATGGAGCTGTGTGGCCCTGGGCAAGTCTCTCCCACTCTCTGAATCACAGCTTTCCTGGATGGACAACACGGGTCTGAAGGTCTTTTCCTGTTCTATTGTTTTCTGATTCTACAAACATTTGAAATAGCCTTATGGGACCCCACAGAAAGAGGAAGATCTGAGAAGAGTCTCTTGAAGCCCTGGCAAATACAGACTGAATGACTTCAAGAACCACTGAAACAGAGGTCTGAGGAAACTCCTCTGAACACAGTCCTAGCCCACACCAGATTTATGCCTCCTTTCCAGAATGGAAACAAAAAAGGAGTTAAATATCCGTTTTTTCCCAAAAGCTTCAGGCTACCTTCCTTCAGCTGCAAGTTATGGGTAGCAGTGGGGAACTGTAGGCTGGCATTGCCATCAGTGCCTGCTGACCCAACCTGACTGCCCTCCAAGACTCTCTTGTTGATGCCTCCCAGCTGAAGACAAAGGCATGGTGGTCTCCCATGCTCCAGAATCACAAACCAGACTTGAG
Source organism: Oreotragus oreotragus (assembly GCA_006410675.1). Classification (NCBI taxonomy): domain Eukaryota; kingdom Metazoa; phylum Chordata; class Mammalia; order Artiodactyla; family Bovidae; genus Oreotragus; species Oreotragus oreotragus. Next base: position 58,518 of record SJYX01005240.1, read on the forward strand.
CTACCCCTCGGTGAGTCAGAGAGCCATCAGGATGAAGCCACCACTTCCTCTCTGCAAAGGAAGTCATTCCAAGGTCTCCAGGTAGAGAAGGGAACATAATAGCATACAGTGAACTGTTGGGAGGATGATAGTAAACACACACACAAGCACACATTCCTTGGATGGGGGTGGCGGAGAGAATTCTAACCGAATGGGGCCAGACCCATTTCCAGAATGGCAGGTTCTGTAGCCTCTCCTTGGCAAAGCCTCAAGTGTGGACAGGGTGACCCCAGCCTAGGCAAGGAAAGGCTTCAGGACTCCCCCAGGCAGCTTCTCTGAGAAGGGTTCTCTGGCTCTCCCAGTAAGGGGATACACACAGCCTATTTGGGGGGCCATGCAGTTCTCCCATACTGCCCCCTCCACAATCCCAGGCTTTGTAACTTTCCCCTCTTTCCCAACCCCTTGCCACCCGCCACCCCCGCCACCCGCCCCCGGGCAATCCTCTCTCCTGAGAGACTCACTGCTCCCAGAGAGTCCCTTTACCCACCCCCTTGCCTCTCTGGTCTGCCAGGTGACCCCCCCCCTCCCACACACACACAC
>SJYX01005240.1:60001-84082 GCA_006410675.1 Oreotragus oreotragus
CCCCCTTGCCTCTCTGGTCTGCCAGGTGACCCCCCCCCTCCCACACACACACACTCCTATCCCACTCCCACTCCGGGGTGGTAAGAAAGGGGACGGAGAAGGGAGGGGGCTTTCCTCACAGGCAGGCGAGCAAAGACTCCTAAAATGGCCACAGCAAGCTTGCTGGTATCTCAAGGACAGCGGAGAGGGCTGTGTGCAGAAGCTAGGGGGCTCACTGCATGGCGGCTGGTGAAGGAACTGGGGGTGGGGCTAGGGGACTGAAGCTGGGGAAGCTGCGGTTATGTTCACTCACCATTCCCGATCCGCCCCTTATCCACTGCATGGTGCTAATGAAGTCCGGCTTCTCCTCAAGGCCCTGGAGGCTGTTGCGGGTTGTTTCAAGCAGGATGGGCTGGCAGGGCTGGAGCAAGCGAAAGCCCCAGCGCCCCCTCCCCCTCGTTTCCTTCACAGCCCTACAGCCCAATCCCCTCCTCTCTGGCACTCGCCTTCATTCAGGTTTTTCCATCCCTGCAGCAGGCTCTGCCTCTCTCCCCCACAGCTCCCGAGGTGCTTGGCCTGGGGAGATGTGGGAGCGGGGTTCCCACCGACCGCCTTTGTCCTTTGCCAAGGCTTGAGATCTGGGAGGCAGGGATGCAGGGAGATGATGTGGGTGAATAACCTCCGCCCAGGAGAAGGCAGCTGCCACCTCTGCCTGCCTACGGCTGTGCTGGAGTTAGATGCTGTTTATTGTGGGGCTCCCCAATTGTGTCGAGTCAGCAAAAGTCCTTTCCAAAGTTGCCAGAGGTGTTGGGCCAGGCTTTGAAATAATACGATCCTGCCCCCGTGAAGTCATGACAACACTCTCTTGCTTTATCACTTTCACTTCTCAGAACAACCTTGTGGAGGCAGGCATTGGTATCTCCATATTACAGATAAATAAGTGGAGGTTTAGATGATGGAAGAGACCTACCTAAGGTCACATAAAAAAGATAGTCTCAACTTTACCCTCTGCAGCTTTCCATGCTTCTTTTGCTATAATTCATACCAAAAACACACACACACACCCTCATGATTCTTCCTGACACCCTCAAGAATATAAAAGGTAGCTTGTTGATGGATAAATTTTCCATTTGCTTATTTTGCTGAGAATAAGTCAAATGAACATCAGCAAAACAGACAAATGGAGAAACCACCCACCTCTTTATGATGTCTCTAACTCTATGCAATTCAACCCAGACTTACCCCTCTGCATCTGCTGGGAGTTGATGCTGTTGGTCACATTCATACCCATTATTATTGCATATAGTCTTAAAATAACTTTGTGAGGAAGACATGACAGTGAGTGTTAATTAATAAGTCCCTCATTATAGATGTGAACATTGAAGACTAGAGAGTGAAAGATATTTGCCCATGGTAGCACAATCAAAGAAGGCAAGAATTCAAGGCTCCTGACCCACAGGGAGGTTCAAGCAAAAAAGGGATTACAAAAAGCAGAGATTGAGGTTACAGCAAGAAGGAATTAAAATATGACATCAGAAAGAAGTGCCTGAAGGTGACTGGTATGAAGACATCGCTGGCATACCCCACACACTACCTCACTGTCCTCTCCTTTCTAGCAAATTCTCCCCTCTTCATCCAAGGCATTGTTTTGGCCAAACAGAGCTGCCCTAATATAAAAATAACTGCCTTAATGAGTATTCAGTCCTGGGAGGGGTATAAGCAGAAGCTGAATTGTCCTTTGGCAAAGGATTCCTGAGTCAAATGGGAACTTAGCCTGGGTGACCTTTCAACTTCCTTTCAAGTCTGATGGTTCAGTATTCAGAGATTCTACAATGTCTCCTCACTGTCTCATCTAGGAACCTTCATTCACAGTGAGGCTCTTGAATGCACCTCCCTGGCCAACCAGCCCATTCAAGCTCTCACGACTCTATAAAAATCTCTTTAAGACCTGACACTAGGCACACAGCCTCTAGAAAGCTTTTCTGAAATACTCTTAAGACCTGATTTTATCACCTTTCATCTAGCTTCTATAGTGCCACCTTTAGTTTTCTCAATTGAAAATAATCTTTTACTCACTGATTGTTATAGGCTGAATTGTGCACTCCTCCCCCAAATTCGTATGTTGAAGTGAAAACCCCAGTGCCTCAGAATGTGACTGTATTTGGAGACAGGGTCTTTAATGAGGTAGTTAAGTAAAAATAAGGTCATTGTATAGGACCTACTCCAATATGTCTGGTGTCCTTACATGAAGAGGAAATTTGGACACGGGTGAAGATCATATGAAGACAAAGGAGAAGACAGCCATCTATAAGATAAAGAAAGAGGCCTTGGAAAAGAGTACCAAGATCTTGGACGTTCTAGCCTTTGGATTTGTAAGAAAGTAAATTTATGTTATTTAAGCCACCCAGACTGCAGTATTTCATTATGGTAGTCCTGGCAAATTAATACACTAGTTATGTGTACATTTTCCTATTTAATGTCACTTAAGTGGAAATATAAGTTTTTTGTTTTTTGTTTTTTTTTTTAAGTAGAGGCAATGAATTACTAACCTTGCTATCTCCTACAGTAGTGACTGGCACATAGGAGATATCCAATAAAATTTGGATTTTTTAAAATGGATACATCCAGTTGACAATATTATTGAGGGGATATTTGTATACATATAGCTGATTCATTCATTGCACAGCATAACTAACACAACATTGTAAAGCAACTGTACTCCAATAAAAAAAGTAAATAAAAAGACAAAACATAAAAAATATTATTGAGTTTCCTTGTTCCAGGCATTGGGATAGCTATTCAAGATACAAGACAAAGTTCCTTATGGACTTTGTAATCTACTTGAAGTGGAGAAAAGATAAACAACAAAAAAGTAAACAAACAAGGTAATGAAAGGTTGTGACACATGCTTTGAAGAAAATACACCAATTTGTGTGATAGTGAGAAGCCTTGGAATTATAGAAGTTGTCTATATCAATAATGATCCAGTCAAGAAAATAAAAACCACTCTAGATATTTCTTCTGTACGGTTTAATACAGAAAACAAACCACACTGTCAAAACAAAGAAACCAAATAGGGGATGGTGGGGCAAGCCAACATGTAGCAACCATAGAAAACTGTTACTAGTTTTCTACCCATCTAGAGCTAGATGGGTAATGGGAAAAGGTAATGTTTGTCAGATGGAGAAGGCACTGGTGACCCACTCCTTGCCTGGAAACTTCCATGGACGGAGGAGCCTGGTAGGCTGCAGTCCATGGGATCGCTGAGTCAGACACGACTGAGTGACTTCACTTTCACTTTTTATTTTCATGCATTGGAGAACGAAATGGCAACCCACTCCAGTGTTCTTGCCTGGAGAATCCCAGGGACAGGGGAGCCTGGTGGGCTGCCATCTATGGGGTCGCACAGAATCGGACATGACTGACGTGACTTAGCAGCAGCAGCAACGTAGTCAGAACCCAGAAACTGGTATTAAATTGAAGCTAAAAGCATGGGGTGGTTGGCCTAATGTGCAGGTGCCATGAATAGAGGAATTGTCCCCAGAAGCTAGAGTCACTGAGAAGATAGAGCCACTTCCAGAATACACCTGTTTGAAGCAGGAAGTAAAGGAATACTCTTCCTCTTGTCCACCAGTCTCCCACAGGTGTCTTCCTTTGGACAAAACAAGTGATACAGCAAGGGAATCTAAGAAATTTAGTTTAGGAGAAGAGGGAAGACTTGATCTGAAGGCAAATATTTCAGTGTTAATGTATGACATGTGTGAAAGAACAGATGTTGATCCCATAGGCATAGACACTACCAAATCCAGTATGTCTGGAGTGCTATTTGCATAAAACATATGAGCAGCTATAGGTGATACAATGAGGTGGCACTAGTGGTAAAGAACCTGCCTGTCAATGCAGGAGACATTTAGAGACATGGACTAAATCCCTAGGTCAGGAAGATCCCTTGGAGAAGGGAATGGAAACCTACTCCAGTATTCTTGCCTAGAGAATCCTATGGACAGAGAAGCCTGGGGTCACAAAGAATTGGATGCAACTGAAGCAACTTAGCAAGTACCCAATGTAGAAGGTTAGAGTATAAGCTCTGAGGCCAGAACTGCTTGAATTTAATTATTGACTTTGGTAATTACTCAGCCAGGTACTTAATGTTCTGCACCTCGATAGTTTTCTTATCTGTGAAATAAGGGTAATAATATTGTCTACTTCACTAGATTGTTTTGAACATTTGATAAATTTGTTTATGGAAAGAAAGTACTTAGCGCAAACCCTGGCAGCCAGTAAGTATTCAGACCTCACCTTTGAAGTCCTGTGATCTCCCAGAAGCCTATTTGGTACTTAACCTTGCATCAGCTCTCAGTGGACAAGTGCCAAATGCTGTCCTCTCTTCAGCCATGAGCAGCATGAGGAGAGAGACAATCATAGGTATGTCCCCAGCTACATTCTCTTTATTTGAGTCCATCGTGATTCAAGGCAGATTTCTGAGGGCAGAGCTACCAGCGCAAATTAGCCACTATCTACTGTGGCTGTGGCTTTGTGCAGAATAAATAACTGAATTCACTACAGTTGGGTAACCTGGTTCAAGTGCCCAGCTTCTCTGCATCACATTTCTCAATTATCCAATGAATAAACTAATCATCATTTATGTAATAGTCTTCAGTTCAGTTCAGTCACTCAGTCGTGTCTGACTTTTTGTGACCCCATGGACTGCAGCACGCCAAGCCTCCTTGTCCATCACTAACTCCCAGAGTTTACTCAGACTCATGTCCATTGAGTCAGTGATGCCATCCAACCATCTCATGCTCTGTTGTCCCCTTCTCCCACCTTCAGTCTTTCTGGTTGGATCTCCTTGCAGTCCAAGGGACTCTCAAGAGTCTTCTCCAACACCACAGTTCAAAAGCATCAATTCTTCAGTGCTCTGCCTTCTTCACAGTCCAACTCTCACATCCATACATGACCACAGGAAACACCGTAGCCTTGACTAGACGGACTTTTGTTGGCAAAGTAATGTCTCTGCTTTTTAATATGCTGTCTAGGTTGGTAATAACTTTTCTTGCAAGGAGTAAGCATCTTGTAATTTCATGGCTGCAGTAGCCATCTGTAATGATCTTGGAGCCCCCCAAAATAAAGTCTGTCATTGTTTCCACTGTTTCCCTATCTATTTGCCATGAAGTGATGGGACCAGATGCCATGATCTTAGTTTTCTGAATGTTGAGCTTTAAGCCAACTTTTTCACTCTCCTTTTTCACTTTCATCAAGAGGCTTTTTAGTTCCTCACTTTCTGCCATAAGGGTGGTGCCATCAGCATATCTGAGGTTATTGATATTTTTCCTGGAAATCTTGATTCCAGCTTGTGCTTCATCCAAATTATAATAATCTTTAACAACCACTTATGTATATGTATCAAAGTTGGCAATGATCTCCAAGGTTATCTTCTTCAACATTCTCATTTTAGAGATGATAACATGTTCAGTTATCGGGGCTTCCCTGGTGGCTCAGAGGTTAAAGCGTCTGCCTCTAATACAGGAGACCTAGGTTAGATCCCTGGGTCGGGAAGATCCCCTGGAGAAGGAAATGGCAACCCACTCCAGGATTCTTGCCTGGAGAATCCCATGGACGGAAGAGCCTGGTGGGCTACAGTCCATGGGGTCGCAAAGAGTCGGACACGACTGAGCAACTTAACTAACTTAACATGTTCAGTTCAGTTGCTCAGTAGTGTCCATCTCTTTGCAACCCCATGGACTGCAGCAGGGCAAGAATCCCTGTCAATTACCCAGTTCCTGGATCTTGCTCACATTCATGTCCATCGAGTCAGTGATGCCATCAAACCATTGCATCCTATATCTTCCCTTTCTCCTCTGCCTTCAATCTTTCTCAGCATCAGGGTGTTTGCCAATGAGTCAGTTCTTCACATCAGGTGGTTAAAGAATTGGAGTTTCAGCTTCAGCATCAGTCCTTCCAATGAATATTCAGGACTGATTTCCTTTAGAATGGACTGGTTGGATCTCCTTGCAGTCCAAGTGACTCTCAAGAGTCTTCTCCAACACCACAGTTCAAAAGCATTAATTCTTCAGTGCTCAAGTTTTGTTATGGTCCAACTGACATCCATACATGTCTTTGGAAAAACCATAGCTTTGACTAAATGGAACTTGTGGGTAAAGTAATGAATTGTCTAGGTTGGTCATAGCTTTTCTTCCAAGGAACAAGCATCTTTTAATTTCATGGCTGCAATCACCATCTGCAGTGATTTTGGAGCCCAAGAAAAGTGTCTCACTGTTTTGATTGTTTCCCCATCTATTTGCCATGAAGGGATGGGACCAGATGCCATGCCATGATCTTCATTTTTTTTGATTGTTGAGTCTTAAACCAGATTTTTCACTCTCTTCTTTCACTTTCATCAAGAGGCTCTTTAGTTCCTCTTCACTTTTTCCATAAGGGTGGTGTCATCTGCATATCTGAAGTTATTGATATTTCTCCCAGAAATCTTGATTCCAGCTTGTGCTTCACCCAGCCCAGTATTTTGCATGATGTACACTGCATATAAGTTAAATAAGCAGGGTGACAATATACAGCCTTGACATACTCCTTTGACAATTTCAAATCAGTCCATTGTTTCATGTCTGGTTCTAACTCTTGCTTCTTGACCTGCATACAGATTTCTCAGGAAGCAGGTAAGGTCGTCTGGTATTCCCATCTTGTTAAGAATTTTCCACAGTTTTTTGTGATCCACACAAACAAAGGCTCTGGCATTGTAAATAAGGCGGAAATATATGTTCTTCTGGAAATCTCTTGCTTTTTCTCTGATCCAATGCATGTTGGCAATTTGATCTCTTGTTCATCTGCCTCTTCTAAATCCAGCTTGAACATCTAGAAGTTCTCTGTTGATGTACTGTTGAAGCCTCATTTGGAGAATATTGAGCCTTACTTTGCTAACATGTGAGATGAGTGCAACTGTGTGGTAGTTTGAACATTCTTTGGCATTGCCTTTCTTTGGGATTGGAATGAAAACTGATTTTTCCAGTCCTGTGGCCACTGCTGAATTTTCCAAATTTGCTGGCATATTGACAACACTTTCACAGCATCATCTTTCAGGATTTGAAATAGCTCAGCTGGAATTCCATCACCTCCACTAGCTTTGTTCATAGTGATGCTTCCTAAGGCCCACTTGACTTCAGACTCCAGGATGGCTGGCTCTAGGTGAGTGATCATATCATCATAGTTATCTGAGTCATTAAGATCTTTTTTGTACAGTTCTTCTGTATATTCTTGCCACCTCTTCTTAATATCTTCTGCTTCTGTTAGGTCCATATCATTTTTGTCCTTTATTGAGCCCATCTTTGCATGAAATGTTCCCTGGGTATCTCTAATTTTCTTGAAGAGATCTCTAGTCTGTCCCATTCTATTATTTTCCTCTGTTTCTTTGCATTGATCACTGAGGAAACTTTCTTAACTCTCCTTGCTATTCTTTGGAACTTTGCCTTCAGATGGGTTTATCTTTCCTTTTCTCCTTTGCCTTTCACTTCTCTTCTTTTCTCAGCTATTTGTAAGGCCTCCTCAGACAACCATTTTGCCTTTTTGCATTTCTTTTTCTTGGCGATGGTTTGATCATCACCTCCTGTACAATGTCATGAACTTCTGTCCATAGTTTCTCAGGCACTCTGCCTTTCAGATCTAATCCCTTGACTCTATTTGTCACTTCCACTGTATAATCATAAGGGATTTCATTTAGGTCATAACTGAATGGTCTAGTGATTTTTTCCTACTTCATTCAATTTAAGTCTGAATTTTGCAATAAACTGTTCATGATATGAGCCACAGTCAGCTCCCAGTCTTGTTTTTTTCTGACTGTATAGAGCTTCTCCATCTTTTGCTGCAAAGAATATAATCAGTCTGATTTTGATATTGCCCATCCAGTGATGTCCATGTCACCCCTTGTGTTGTTGGAAGAGGGTGTTTACTATGACCAGTGTGTTCTCTTCACAAAATCCTGTTAGCCTTTGCCCTGTTTCAATTTGTACTTCAAGGCCAAACTTGCCTGTTACTCCAAGTATCTCTTGACTTCCTACTGCTGCATTCCAGTCCCCTATGATAAAAAGGAAATGTCCATGTCACCCCTTGTGTTGTTGGAAGAGGGTGTTTACTATGACCAGTGTGTTCTCTTCACAAAATCCTGTTAGCCTTTGCCCTGTTTCAATTTGTACTTCAAGGCCAAACTTGCCTGTTACTCCAAGTATCTCTTGACTTCCTACTGCTGCATTCCAGTCCCCTATGATAAAAAGGAAATCTTTTTTTGGTGTTATTTCTAGAAAGACTTCACAGAACTGTTTAACCTCAGCTTCTTTGGCATTAGTGGTTGAGGCATAGACTTGGATTGCTGTGATATGGAATGGTTTGTCTTGGAAACAGAGATCATTCTGTCATTTTTGAGACTGCACACAAGTACTGCATTTTGGACTCTTCTGTTGACTATCAGGGTTACTCCATTTCTTCTAAGAGATGGACATCTGAATTAAATTTGCCATTCCAGTCCATTTTAGTTCACTGATTCTTAAAATGTCAATGCTCACTCTTGCCATCAGCTGTTTGAGCATTTCCAATTTACCTTGATTCATGGGCCTAACATTTCAGGTTCCTATGTACTATTGTTCTTTACAGCATTGGACTTTAGTTCCATCCCCAGTCACATCACAACTGGGCGTTGTTTTCACTTTGGTCCCATCTCTTCATTCTTTCTGTAGTTATTTCTCCACTCTTCTCCAGGAGCATACTGGGCACCTACCAATCTGGGGAGTTCATCTTTCAGTGTCATATATTTTTGCCTTTTCATACTGTTCATGGGATTCTCAAAGCAAGAATACAAAAGTGGTTTACCATTCCCATCCCCAGTGTGCCACCTTTTGTCAGAACACTCCATCATGACCCGTCTGTCTTGGGTGGCTCTAGATGGCTCATATTGCTCATAGTTTCATTGAGTTAGACAATGCTGTGGTCTGTGTGATCTGTTTGGTTATTTTTCTGTGACTGACAATGAAATGTAGCCTCCAAGAATAAAGGTGATTTCCAGAGTCACAGAGTAAGTTAATGGTTGAACTGGAATGAGACTAAGACCTTTGATTCTTGACAGAGAGTGGAAGGTGGCAGTGAAAAAGGATAAAAGTTAAATGTACACAACTACTATGATGCTAGTATTGAGAGTCCATTGCTCAAATCCACCTTATAACCTGTGACGTCTTGACAAAATATTATTTACATATATCACTTATCTATTCTTGTTTATTCATTTGTAAATTCAATAAATATGGGTGCCTATGTGTCAGGCATAGTATGTTAACCACTGATTATATAACAATGAACAAAACAGACACCATTCTTGCTTTCATTTCTATCCAATAAACAAGTAAATGAGGTAAATAAATATGTTAATATGATGGTGACAAATGCTACGAGAGAAAGAAAGTGAAGAATCAAGAGTAACTGTGAGGGAAGGCAGAATTTAGATTAAAAAGGTTTCTCCAAGGAAATGATATTTAAGATGAGGACTATAGCCTGAATGTGAGTCAACCATGTAAAGAGGTAGGGGGAAAGTATTCCAGGCATAGAAAACAGGAAGTGCAAATGATTCGACTTCCCAGGTGGCATTAGGGGTAAAGAACCCACCTGCCATTGCAGGAGACACAAGGACATGCAGGTTCAATTCATGAGTTGGGAAGATCCCCTGGAAGAGGGCATGACAACCCACTCCAGTATTCTTACCTGGAAAATCCCATGGGCAGAGAAACATGGCAGGCTACACAGTCCATAGTGTCGCAAAGAGTCAAACATGACTGAAGCGACTTACCATGCATGTGCACAGAAAGCTCCAGGAATTAGAAGCCCAGTGAGGCTGAAACATAGAAAGAAAGTAGGAGAGTGTAGGGGAAATATTTGACAAAAACATGTCATATAAAACCTTTATTTTGAGAACAACAGGGAGAGAGGGGAGGGAATTGAGGGGTTTTAAGCAAGAGAATGAGTTGATCTGATTTACATTTGTATTGTAAAAGAACACTTAGGTTGTTAAATGATGAACAAATTGATAGAGAGACAATAGGTTGAAGCTGTTGTAGTCATCCAGGAGAAAGATGATGTATCTTGTGATGGAAAGGCAGTGAAGATGATGAACAGAGGTAAAAAATATTTGAGATATATTTTAGAAGTAGAAACAACAGAACTTGGTGATGGGTTGTATTTAGAGTATGAAGCAAAGAAAGGAGAAATTAAGGATGCCTTTAGGTTTCTGACTTGAACAACTGGGTAGATGGTAGCACCATTTGCTGATATGAATAGACTAGAATAGACAGATCTGAGGAGGGGAGGAAGTCAAGACTTCCATTTTTGATGCATTGAGTGTGAGCTATACTTTAGTCATATTGTCAGAAGAGATGTCAGAAAAACAATGGGGTATACAAGCCTAGAGCTCAGGAGCAAAGATCTGCTGAGAAATATACATTTTAGAGTCATCCTCATGTAGACAGGAAGAGATTATCTAGAGAGAGAATGTAGGTAGGAAAGGGTCCTGGACCCTCAAGAATTAGACTAACATTGAGTAGACAGGGAGGGGTCAAAAATGGAGACTGAGAAGTAGTGGTCAGTAAAGTAGAAAGAAAACCAGAAGAAATCTTATTCAGATAAAAAAGTTCTGAGAAATGACACTGAGAAGTTGAATGGATGATGATATTAATAGAGATATGACCACTGTGTTGGTAAGACAGTCATAGCCATTGGTCTTAAGAAGAGTAGCTTCATTAGCACAAAGGTAACAGAAGTCATCCTGTAATGAGCTGAGGAGTGAATGAGGGGGAAAAGAGTTAATGAAGGTAAAGAAGTTGGAAGAGCATAGATATCTCTTTGAAAAGTTTTGCTCTGAAGGGAATAGGAAATAGGGTAATATTTGGAATGGTATGTGTGATCAAGGAAGTTGTTCTTTTCTAAAATTTAAATAAGAGTTTAAGAGCATGCTTATATTATGATGAAGGTGAGAAGGAAAGGTTGATGACATAGGACCTTGCTACTTGAAGCATGGTCCACAGACCAATAACCTTACCATCACCTGGACACTTGTTATAAACATAGAACCTCAGGCCCCATCCCAGACCTACTGAATCACTATCTGCATTTAACTAGAAATCCAAGTGATTTGCATGTACTTAATTCTCAGAGGCACTGGTGCAGCAGAAGGGATACTTGCAGGAGCAAAGGCCTCAAGAAGGTGATAAGGAAAAGTCCAGAGCATAAGAGATGTTACTTGCTCTTGGCAGGAACAGAGCTACTTCTTATACTTTAGCAAGAAAGAAGAAAAAAAAAAAAGGTGCAAGAATGCAAGTGCTTCTGAGCAAGTATGTAATAGTCCTCTAAGAGCAATGGTTCTCAGTCTCAGTTACATACTGGAATCATAAGAGATTTAAACAGGAAGTGTTGAGTGTCCAGCTGAGACTTATGGTAAAGCAAAATTAGTCAGCTCAACTGTGGGACTATTTTATTCAGTTTACCTTGCTGTTCAAGCACAAGTATAGAAAAGATAGGTGGTTGGTGAAATCTGGGGTAGATTTGCCAGGAAAACACAATAGGAAAAGAAATGGGAAATAGACCTGAAAATGTTTTCAAGGAATTGATCATAATAACAGACCAGGTAACCTAAGTTAGACAGAAAAGACATGAGAAGGAATGATGAGTATGGGCTAAGGTTAATGGCATTATATATCTTGATGATGTGGAAAAATTGCTAGAGTAGACGTACCAGTGTAAGTGGGCTGGAAGAATAGGAAAGTGATCAGAGGGGAAATGCCTGACATTGAGATTCTGGAGGTAATTAATTTAGATATTTGCTATAACAAAACCAAAGATTACCACAAGAGTTTTCTGACTGAGGTGGGATGAAAGTGAGGCCAGGTTTGAATAAGCCAACTACAGGAATATTGAAGTTAGACAGACCAGAGAAAGATGAAGACAAGTGATGATACAGGAGCTAAAGTCTTCAATGAATGAGGATGAATATCCAGAAAGATACTCTACCAGCTAACAATTATGCTTAAAGCACTTAATATGTGCCAAGTTTTGTTCTAGGTACTAGGGATACAGAAGTGAACAACACAGATTAAATCTCTATTCTCAGGGAGCTTATATTATAATGAAGAGAGTTAGATATTAAACTCCCAAAACAATAAGTTAATATTAGGTACTGAATAGTTATTACGAAAATAATAAACAGTTCAGTTCAGTCACTCAGGCGTGTCCGACTCTTTGTGACCCCATGAACCGCAGCAGGCCAGGCCTCCCTGTCCATCACCAACTCCCGGACTCCACCCAAACCCATGTCCACTGAGTCGGTGATGCCATCCAAACGTCTCATCCTCTGTCGTCCCCTTCTCCTCCTGCCCTCAATTTTTCCCAGCATCAGGGTCTTTTCCAATGAGTCAGCTCTTTGCATCAGGTGGCCAAAGTATTGGAGTTTCAGCTTCAACATCAGTCCTTCCAAAGTACACCCAGGACTGAGCTCCTTTAGGATGGACTAGTTGTATCTCCTCGTGGTCCAAGGGACACTCAAGAGTCTTCTCCAAAGCTTCAAAAGCATCAGTTCTTCGGCACTCACTTTCTTTATAGTCCAACTCTCACATCCATACATGACCACTGGAAAAACCATAGCCTTGACTAGACGGACCTTTGTTGGCAAAGTAATGTCTCTGCTTTTGAATATGCTGTCTAGGTTGGTCGTAACTTTTATTTCAAGGAGTAAGTGTATTTTAATTTCATGGCTGCAGTCACCATCTGCAGTGATTTTGGAGCCCAGAAAAATAAAGTCAGCCACTGTGTCCACCATTTCCCCATCTGTTTGCCATGAAGTGATGGAACCAGATGCCATGACCTTCGTTTTCTGAATGTTGAGTTTTAAGCCAACTTTTCCACTCTCCTCTTTCATTTTCATCAAGAGGCTCTTTAGTTCTTCTTCACTTTCTGCCATAAGGGTGGTGTCATCTGCATATCTGAGGTTATTGATATTTCTCCCAACAATCTTGATTCCAACTTGCACTTCCTCCAGCCCAGAGTTTCTCATGATGTACTCTGCATATAAGTTAAATAAGCAGGGTGACTATATACAGCCTTGATGTACTCCTTTTCCTATTTGGAACTAGTCTGTTGTTCCATGTCTATTTCTAACTGTTGCTTCCTGACCTGCATACAGGTTTCTCAAGAGGCAGGTCAGGTGGTCTGCTATGCCCATCTCTTTCAGAATTTTCCACAGTTTCTTGCGATCCACACAGTCAAAGGCTTTGGCATAGTCAATAAAGCAGAAATAGANTTTCCCTATTTGGAACCAGTCTGTTGTTCCATGTCCAGTTCTAACTGTTGCTTCCTGACCTGCATACAGGTTTCTCAAGAGGCAGGTCAGGTGGTCTGCTATTCCCATCTCTTTCAGAATTTTCCACAGTTTCTTGTGATCCACACAGTCAAAGGCTTTGGCATAGTCAATAAAGCAGAAATAGATGTTTTTCTGGAACTCTCTTGCATTTTCGATGATCAAGTGGATGTTGGCAATTTGATCTCTGGTTCCTTTGCCTTTTCTAAAACCAGCTTGAACAGCTGGAATTTCTCGGTTCATGTATTACTGAAGCTTGGCTTGGGGAATTTTGAGCATTACTTTACTAGCATGTGAGATGAGTGCAATTGTGCAGTAGTTTGAGCATTCTTTGGCATTGCCTTTCTTTGGTTTATATCTTATTTAAAACACATTAAAAACAGAAAGTAAGCAAAAATGGTGCAAGACCAAGAACAGATGTTTCAGTATGCAAGATACAGAAAAGGACTGTTTACGTCACCCTGTGTGATTTCTTTGCAGTCTTCACCACATTTTGTAATTACTGTTTGTTTACCTATTGCTACTTATTTTCTTCATTAACCTCTGGGTTCCTTGAGGACAGAGATTATTTATGTCCTGTTTATCATCGTATCCTCAGCACTAAATACAGTGTTGGAACTTATAGGTACCCAATAATGATTGGTTTGTTGGTAGGGCAACTGAAAACTATTTCTAAGCTGTAATTAATACATTATGCCACTTACACAGTAATGTTTTCCAAATGGTTAAGAATCCACTTTGCCAATCTAAATTTCTCTGTGCTGCTCATGAAAATATTTTGAGAGACCACATTAACAGCCATGTAGATATGTACTATCCGCAATACCATATTGCAAGATTAATAAAGTGGAATGAGCTGAGTTGACATAATATTCTCATTGATCCTGAAACAATATACGAGTTTCACATGTTGGGCCTAGATTTATTAAGAGCTCAAGAGGCGAAGAGACAGTGCAGCTGAAAAAAGTTTTTCACAATCCCTGTACCAATGATTGTCATAGAATTGACACCCTAACAATGAGGGCACTATTGTAAATGTACATAGTGTTGTTCACTTTACAAAGATCTTTCACGTATATCTTCATTTGGCCAATAGTTAAGAGAGTGTAAGTCCATCCAGATATCTAGACAACAGCCTGAAGTTCTCCTGCTAGCAAAGAGTCTACAGATTCTAATCACTGTGTATGCATGCGTGCTCAGTTGTGTGATCCCATGGACTGTAGCCCACCAAGCTTCTATGGGACTTTATAGGCAAGAAAAATGGAGTGGGTTGACATTTTCTCCTCCAAGTGATCTTTCCAACTCGATCCAGGGATCAAAATCATGTCTTCTGTGTCTCCTACGTTGCAGGTGGATTCTTGACCACGGTAGCACCAGGGAAGCCCTGATGACTGTGTGTTAAAAATGATAATGCTATCAGATGTCAATAATGGGAACTTTGCAGTAAGTGCACATTTTTAAATATCACAGGGACACTGCAAACCCTGGAGGAAAGGTCTATGCTTCATTTATCCCTATTTTTTCTATATGTAATCTTATACTTTTATGGATTCTTATGGCATCCTTGGGAGAAGGCAATTGCACCCCACTCCTGTACTCTTGCCTGGAAAATCCCATGGAAGGAGAAGCCTGGTTGGCCGCAGTCCATGGGGTCGCTAAGAGTCGTACACGACTGAGTGACTTTCCTTTCACTTTTCACTTTTCACTTTCATGCATTGGAGAAAGAAATGGCAACCCACTCCAGTGTTCTTGCCTGGAGAATCCCAGGAACGGGGGAGCCTGGTGGGCTGCCATCTATGGTGACGCACAGAGTCAGACACGACTGAAGTGACTTAGCAGCAGCATGGCATCCTTTGATATAAGTCATCTACACATAATTATCTTCTCTCAAACGCTTCTTTTAGAATCCATGTCTCACTTAACATGCTTTGATAATAGGAGCATCTCCAGGTTGTTCTCCTACCTGTCATCCATTGTTGACTCACAATTGTGATCACATTTTCCTAGTGGTGGGACCTCTAATCTCTCTCTTTAGATCTTCTTTGAAGTCATCTAAACATCCTTGAAATGATGTTAAATAATTTATCTCCTAACTGAATGGAGATTATCTTTTAGCCATGCCAGGTATTAAAATTTCTTTCCTTACACTTACTATTGTTAATAATTTGTAAGTGAGAGTCAGAAATAGGGAGCTGCTGCTGGTGCTAAGTCGCTTCAATCGTGTCTGACTCTGTCCGACCCCATAGATGGCAGCCTACCAGGCTCTCCCATCCCTGGGATTCTCCAGGCAAGAACACTGGAGTGGGTTGCCATTTCCTTCTCCAAGGAGTGAAAGTGAAGTTGCTCAGTCATGTCCAACTATTAGCAGCCTCATGGACTTCAGCCCAACAGGCTCCTCCGTCCATGGGATTTTCCAGGCAAGAGTACTGGAGTGGGGTGCTATTGCCTTCTCTGGAAATAGAGAGCAGGTGGGTGCTAAAGCAGTGATAAACTTTTTTCTCTGCTGTCTTAGTTTGGAGAAAGCTTAATCAAACTGAATCAAGAATTGAGGTATATTCTCATATCTTAATGAGGAGGAATTTTTGCTTTACAAACTTTCTATAGTTTACTTTTCAAACATATGATTGTTTTTTATAATAGCTGAAAATATCATAATATTGTCATTTTGAATGAACAGATACATAAAATGGTTTGTTGACTCTAACCTGTAAGGGTGACTAACAGACCCAGTGTTGCTCATTTTCAAGACCATTTAATTGTTTGGGGAATGTTTCTTAAGTCCATGGTTTGAAGGCACAGTTGTATTTATAAGAAATTTCACAGAAACTTCAACATTGTCTTGAAAGAATAAGATTTACTAAAGTCTTCATTTCTGTATACATAAATGCCCAAGATTATAATTGAGGCAGATCTTATCCTGGTTCCCTCATAATTATTTTAAAAATTAAAGAAGTGCTTTCAATCCCTTGCATAGTGAAGGTAGGGGTCAGAATTGAATCTCTTCACCAGTATGTTGTTTAGATGGTTATTACTTGCCTTGTGTTTTGGAAGAAAGAGATGTTAGAATGATTTCTTCTTGGTTGTAAATCTAAGAGATTATAAAGAAAGAAGCTTTAATTCAACCTAAATTCTCCCTCCCAAACACACAGTAATTAAGATTTCCCAGCTCCTTGGCCCTTGTAGAATGAGTATCAAAGGAACAGGAATCTGTTAAATCTCCTGCTGAACAGAATTATTTTGGGGATGAATTTTTTATTAAATATTCAATAAAGCAGTGTGTCTTGCATCACCCTTTAGATATAAAAATTGCTTTGTTCTACAGAATACTTCTTTGCAATGGTATTTGACTCTACTGGCACTCTGATATTCTATTTTTGTTTCATAGTATTAATAACTCTTTCTTCCTAGAGAAAATGTTAACAAGGATGAAATTACTTTAAGTTGCCCTATGACCTCTGAGTATTAAAAGAATGTGATGATTTTAGGACTTGCTTTTGATATGTTACTCTTTTGTTTCTCATCAAGACTCTTGCTCCCACCACATTTTCCACCTACTTTGAGCTAGTACAGTTAAAAATAAAAACATTGTAGAGTGGTGATGTATGTATCCTTATGACAAATTCATGTTGTTGTATGGCAGAAACCAATACAACACTGTAAATCAATTACCCTCCAATTAAAAATACAGAGCGGTGAAAGTATTCGGTGTTATTCTATGTGACATTGTCATTTATGAAACATGGCAGTAGGCTTTGGTAAAACTCACAGAACTGTTCCACACAAAGTGCATTGAAATGTGAACTTTGGACCTTAGTGATGATAATGATCAGTAGTAGTTTATAGATTATAAAAAATGCACCGCATAGTGCAGGAAGTTACCAGCAGGGGAAAGTGTGGGGGAGGAGGGAACTAGGAATTTATAGGAATCTGCTGTACTTTCTGTGGGATTTATCTGTAAGCCTAGAAACTGCTCTAATAGATACCACTCCCCTTTGCAAATTAAACCTCAAATTGCTCAAGTAACCTTTCCCCAGAACAGTTTGACATCAAGGTCCTACCAGGGCCTTTTTGACCTTGTCCTTTTGGGGGCTATGGCTCCAACTTGGGGAGCTTCAGCTCCAGGCTCCAATTTGGAGTGTTCTCCCTGTGAAGGGAAACTCTGTGTATAAGGCACTTCGGACAAGGGTCACAGGTTTAGTAGGATTTGGAGGTCACATCTGGGGCTTTTTGCCATTGACTTTGAAGGTGACTTTCTGGTTGGTGAGGTTTTGGTTTGATTTGATTACTGTGGTTTGATTGGGCTCCCAGGTGGTGCTAGTGGTAAGGAACCCACTTGCCAGTAGAGATGTAAGAGATGTGGGTTCGATCCCTGGGTGGGGAGGATCCCCTGGAGAAGGCCATGGCAACCCACTCCAGTATTCTTGCCTGGGGAATCCAATGGACAGAGGAGCCTGGCAGGCTGCAGTCCATGGGGTCGCCAAGAGTCGGCCATGACTGAAGTGGCTTAGTGCAAAACTGCTCTAAAAAACCAGTCTGTTCACTTAAAAAAATATCTGATTATATTCCTTCTCTGCATAACATCCTTCAGTAGTCTCCCACTGTTCTGAGAATAAAGCCTGTCCCCTCAGAAGAGGTCCACACCTCCAGGCTCATTTCCCACTTTTCACCACCCTGACGGTGTCTCTGACATAGGAACCTTAGCTCAGTTCCTCAGAAGCAGCCAAGATCTTCAGCCTGTGCCGAGCACCCGACATGTTCTCTGACTGGGCATTTTAGCTCCCTTACATCACCTAACTAACCCTTATCCCATCAAACTTTGGCTTTCAGATTCAATGACACTTCTTCCAGAGAGGTGTTTCCTCACCATTCAATGAATAAAATCACTCCACAGCCTCATTCTTTTCTCTCACACCCCCCTAATCCATTCTATCATAATATTTATCATGATCTAATGAGGCACACTTCCCAGGTGGCTCAGAGGTTAAAGCATCTACCTGTAATATGGGAAACCTAGGTTCGATCCCTGGGTCGGGAAGATCCCCTGGAGAAGAAAATAGCAACCCACTCCAGTATTCCTGCCTGGAGAATCCCATGGACAAAGAAGCCAGGTGGGCTACAGTCCACGGGGTTGCAAAGAGTTGGACACGACTGAGCGAGTGAAGAAGAAGAAGAAATGAGGCACAGGGTCTATCTTATTCCCTTCCCAGTACTCAGCACCTCTGTGGGGGTTGGAATATGTAGATGCCTGGGGAAAACAACAGGAAAAGTAAAACTGACCTAGTGTTCACAGTGTGCCAGGCACAGTTTTAGTCATCTTGTCTACAACTCACTAAATCCTCTTTGCAACTTAAAGAAATAGACACACTGTCATGGCTGCCTGACATGAGTAACCTGAGCCCGAGAGCTTAAGGAAGGTGCCAAAGGCTTCTCAGCTTGGCTCTGGCGGAATGGGATTCGAGTCTAGGTCTCTGGTACAGTGTCTACACTTTGAGCCACTATGCCGTGCTCCCGTTGTCAAAGGAATTAAGAGACAAATGAACTTTGGTAGGTCTGACTCAAGACCGTGATGTGAAAGCCACTTAGCCACGCTGGCTGGACTATACAGGCCATGGAATTTTCCAGGCCAGAATTACTGGAGTGGATATCCTTTCCCTTCTCCAGGGGAATCTTTCCAATCCAAGGATCAAACCCAGGTCTCCCACGTTGCAGGCGGATTCTTTACCAGCTGAGCCATAAGGGAAGCCCAAGAATAATGGAGTGGGTAGTCTATCCCTTCTCCAGTGGATCTTTCCAACCCAGGAATTGAACCGGGGTCTCCTGCATTG
This sequence comes from Oreotragus oreotragus, assembly GCA_006410675.1. Classification (NCBI taxonomy): domain Eukaryota; kingdom Metazoa; phylum Chordata; class Mammalia; order Artiodactyla; family Bovidae; genus Oreotragus; species Oreotragus oreotragus. The sequence continues at coordinate 79,199 of SJYX01005240.1, forward strand.
CAGGTAGATTCTTTACCAACTGAGCTATCAGGGAAGCCCAAGGCTATATCAGGGCCATGAAAGTGAAGTTGCTCAGTCATGTCCGACTCTTTTCGATCCCGTGGACTGTAGCCCGCCAGGCTCCTCTGTCCATGGGATTCTCCAGGCAAAAATACTGGAGTGGGTTGCCATTTCCTTCTCCAGGGGATCTTCCCGACCCAGGGAGCTAACCCAGGACTCCTGCATTGCGGGCAGACGCTTTAACCTCTGAGCCACCAGGGAAGCATTACACTGTTTCTGTATTGTACTTCCTGTTCCCTGATGGTCACCAAAACTTTCTTCACCATTTCCTCTTCTTTTTTTTCTCTCTCTCTCCTTTATTACTTCTCTTCTGAGTTCACAAAACTGAAGTGTCTTCATTATCATTACATCAAATCCTCATCTTATCTTCTTTTCAATTTTTTCAAAGGGCAGGTGCTTTTTAGGTTGTTTGGTTAAGTGCTAATAAAGATAATACTTTTTTGTCAGCAAAGAGTGGGTGGTGTTCTGATTTTAGAAGTGATCAGTTGACTTTAGAAAGTACTGAAAGAAAATTCAGTGTGTCCCATATTCAACTACTCTCTTAGTGGGTTTTTAGTGAAAGGTCCAGCTGGATTAATGAGGAAAAATCCTCTCTAGAGAAACACTGCTGTGTTATCACATTTTGAGTCAATAGAATGCATTCTGCATTTGTTTAGCTTTGGGGCTTTCTGCTCATAGTCTGTACCTGACAATGTGGGCAAAAGGAGAGAACAGAAATAATCAAGAAGATATACAAGAGTTGGTATAGTACTATTGCGAAGACGCCTCTATAAATTTAGTTGTAGAAACACAGGCAGTAGCATTCGGAGAGGTATCAACTGACTCAGAATAATATGATCCATGGGCTTAACTCAGAACTTAGCCAGAGGGAAGTCACACACTTAAGTGGCTGCTGAATAGTCATGATTTGAATCGTTGTTCAGCTCTGGGGGCCCAGATGACTTTAAAAAGAAACTGCAGTTCCTTTCCATTAGCTTACAGCGTAGCGACAACTGCTTCTTTAAACGATATATCTAAATAAGATGCCAAGATGACACATGCTTTTCAAGGAATGTCGGTAGAATCTTCAACACAGCTACGGCTCTGGCACAATTCAATAGAAGTTCTCAATTTTCTTTGAAGGGAAATATTCCATATGCAAAAAGCCCACACTCTATAGAAATGACAACTACAGTTGTCAGATGGAAGCAATGTTTTTAGTTATGGTTTTAGTATGTTAATTTAGCTTTTCAGTGGTGGGATTACTTTTCTGGTTAGTTCATTAAGCTTGTATTGTTAGGATGTAGACTTATTGTCTGAATTTCCCTTTGAGCATCTGTGCAATGGAGATGACAAAGGGAAAGTCAAACACAAGCACATTGGGGTTAATGTTTTTTAAAAGAAAATAGACAGGGAGGTAGGAGCTCTGAGCTGTAATTTTGGTACTAATCAGTGAGATGTTTGATCTTAGATAAGTAACAACTTTTCTAGCCCTCATTTTCATAATTTATAAATAATGAAAAATGACCTCTGCTGTTGATTGGATTTAACAAAGTACAGTTCAGTTCAGTCGCTCAGTTGTGTCTGATTCTTTGTGACTCCATGCACTGCAGCACGCCAGGCTTCCCTGTCCATCACCAACTCCCGGAGTTTACCCAAACTCATGTCCACTGAGTTGGTGATGCCATCCAACCATCTCATCCTCTGTCATCCCCTTCTCCTTCCACCTTCAAACTCTCCCAGCCTCAGGGTCTTTTCAAATGAGTCATCTCTTCACATCAGGTGGCCAAAGTAGTGGAGTTTCAGCTTCAACATCAGCCCTTCCAATGAACACCCAGGACTGATCTTTAGGATGGACTGGTTGGATCTCCTTGCAGTCCAAGGGACTCTCAAGAGTTTTCTCCAACACCACAGTTTAAAAGCATCAATTCTTCGGTGCTCAGCCTTCTTTATAGTCTAATTCTCACATCCATACATGACCACAGGAAAAACCATAGCCTTGACTAGATGGACCTTTGTTGGCAAAGTTAATAGAGTTTATTTATATATATATATATATATATATATATATATAAACTTTGTTAATAAAGTTATATATATATGTAAAACTGTGTAACCTTGATATCAGGGATATAATAGTGAGCAAAGAAATACATAATAAGCCCTATTATTGTGCTTACAGTCATTTAGGGTGAAAAATCTTAAACGACTAATCCTGCTGAGTGTGTGTGTGCTCAGTTGCTTTAGTCGTGTCCAACTTTTTGTGACCCTATGAACTATAGCCCCAAGGCTCTTCTGTCCATGGGGATTCTCCAAGCAAGAATACTAAGAGTGGGCAGCCATGCCCTCCTCCAGGGAATCTTNTATAAATATATAAACTTTGTTAATAAAGTTATATATATATGTAAAACTGTGTAACCTTGATATCAGGGATATAATAGTGAGCAAAGAAATACATAATAAGCCCTATTATTGTGCTTACAGTCATTTAGGGTGAAAAATCTTAAACGACTAATCCTGCTGAGTGTGTGTGTGCTCAGTTGCTTTAGTCGTGTCCAACTTTTTGTGACCCTATGAACTATAGCCCCAAGGCTCTTCTGTCCATGGGGATTCTCCAAGCAAGAATACTAAGAGTGGGCAGCCATGCCCTCCTCCAGGGAATCTTTCTGACCTAGAGATCGAACCTCCACCTAGGAAGCCAGTGAGCCACCTCGGAAGTCCTAATCCTTCTAATAGTGTAACTATATTCTGAGCTCAGGGCTCGACAATAAAGAGTGTGGTTCTATGAAGCATAACTAAGGGTACTGACTGGTACTGGAAGGCAGGGAGAGCTTGTCTAAAAAGCTGTCCTTTAGTTGAGATCTAAAAGAGATAGCAAAGTGAGAGAGAAACAATGTCCAACTGAGGAAACAGTCTGTGCAAATATCCTGGGGTCTGAAGAATGGTGGCTTTGGTAAACCAGAAGAAGGCCAGGGTGACTGGAACAAGAGAATGAATTGGAGCAAGTTTCTGGAGGAAAAAAGAAAGGAAAGCAAAGCCAGGATAAACAGTTTTACAGCATATCTTCAGAGTTTTTGTTTTCTTCCCAGTGACAGAGGAACTCAGCTTTTCCAGTTAGATGTTGTGAAGATTAAATGGGACACTGTATGCAAAATGCACATTTATGGACATAGAATAAATGTTCATTAAATGAGACCTAATTGTAATCATTTCAGGAGAGTCCCTATCTAAAGGATTTAGACAATGGGGGAACTATTGTAAGTGGAAATACTGCCTTAATAAAAAATGTTCAGAATCATGAAAGAATCAAGCCAGTGTAGGTATTTACTATCTATCACAACCCATAACTTGTAAGCAGGTTTGACCCATCCAAGGATCATGTCCTTGATAAATAATGAAGTCAATATATGGATGCTTAAGCATCGTAGTTACCTTGGGCCCCTCACGCTATCCTCCTGGCTTTGCACCTGTACTGTCCTGTTCTACTTATCTGTTCACCCTTGGCATTGTCTCTTGATTTCTGAAACTCTTTTGCTCTTTGGGTTTGCACATTGATTTCGATTTTTACAAATTGACCTTTGCTGTTTTCTGTGCCTAAAACTGCAATTTTCTCTGCAAGTCTTTTCATTGCCCAGTCACCTTGTCTAGGGTCCTGTCCTTTATTTTTAGCCTGCCACATCTAAAACTCTAAAGAGATTCCGATAGTCATTGTGCTGAGCATATATGGGGCATTCAATACGTAGATATTGATTGGCATATTGGCTGCAGATTGAAATCATGGTAATCAGTGGAAGCCTAATAATAAATTAATGCAGGAAGGTCATTGGAGTGACCCTCAGAAAACTATTTGCTCGCTGCATCGTTGATTACAGAGGGGAATTATAACCGCCCCAGGGTAGCTGCGAAGGGCTAACTCCCGTAAGACTGTCACAGCTCCCTGACTCTCCTGCTCATCGACAATGTTCAATCAAAGTTCTTGCTGCACTACATGCTGTTGCCAACAAGACCTCTGAGTTGTCACAGAGCTCTCCTGTGAATACAGTGAATTCGGTTACCTGGTGTCCATCACTACTTAAGTGACCTGCAAACAGATGGAACTTAGCATGTCCAGGGTACAACTTATTACCATATCCTAACCATTTCTCCTGTATTTCCTAACTCCTGTCAAAACCTGGGTATCATCTTTGATACTTCCCAACACTCATCTACCGCATTCAATCAATCTCCAAGACCTGCCTGTCTTATCAACTAGTCTCTTTAAAATGTGCCTACTTCTCTCCCTATCCACTCAGTTTTCTTAGAATGCATAATTTCTAGTCTATAATTAACACAAAGACTTCCAACTGACATGCTTGTTTTTTAGCTTTATCGCTTCATCCCCACCCATGCCTTCTCCATCCTATATGTATTCAAGGAGGTCTAAATTTTATACTTGATCATGTCACTTTCCTGCTGAAAAATGCTTACATATTTCCTTCTTGCTGTTTGAATGAATTCAGGCTATTTAACATGAACTATAAATTCTTTCATGACTTTTCCCTCAGGGGGTTCATCACTCCTAAACTTTTCCTTGCCAACCATTCTGAAATATTTGCTTTTCCATGAATATGTCAGTTTCTCTTTCATTTCTGGACCTTTGCTTATACTCTGACCTCCCCCAAAGCAGTCTCCCTCCCATTAAACCTTTTCTAGGCTGGCCCCAGTTATCCTCAGATTTCCGTGTCAATGTCAGCTCCTCCAGGAGAGGACTAGTTATCCTTCCCTTTCACTAGTATCCTGTACTTACTCCATCCAGCCATTTGTTGACTTTGTTGACATTACTTGTTTACTTGTCTTATCACTCTC
>SJYX01005240.1:93909-112625 GCA_006410675.1 Oreotragus oreotragus
AATATTACCAGCAAAGCTAAAATAAAATGAAGCAGATGTCTACTTGCTTAAATAGGTAATTTCTGTGTTAGGAAGTAAAAACTGAGCTTGAGAAATAATAGCATATATATCAGGCTTAATCACTAATGACTGTATCGTTCAAATAATTCCATTGCTTCTGTGAAAAGTAGACTCTTTAGTAACTTTGCTTGAAACATCTGAGACTTTTGAAAGTGAGAGTAATTCTGATAGTATGAAAAACACATTTCCAATGTCATAGTTTTTCTTTTTTTTAACAAATATTAGGAGAAGCATGAGTCGGACACAACTGAAGCAACTTAAAAGGAAATGGCAACCCACTCCAGTATTCTTGCCTGGAGAATCCCAGGGACAGTGGAGCCTGGTGGGCTACTGTCTATGGAGTAGCACAGAATTGGACACAACTGAAGCGACTTAGCAGCAGCAGCAGCAGCAGCAGGAGAGGCATGCTGATGCCATGTAATGAGTAATGGATTAAGGGTGTAGAGGTCAGACAGTTTGTATTTTATTCAGCCCTGCTATTAACTAACTGTGTGGCCTGTCACATAACTTCTGTGATCAACAGTTTACACATTTAAAATGTCATTGAGAATAGGGGCTCACTTCTGATTTTCTTGACTGGGAGAATGCTTGCTTAAATCCTAGGGACAGGAAAATGGAGAACAGTTGGTGATGAGGAATTGACAGGAAGACAAAGACAAGCTCAGTGCTGGAGGTGACATGTTTTTGGTTAGCAGGAGGATTAATCCATGAGAAGTTTCATTTTCTCATAAAATACAATTTTGAAACGTGCTGCTCTTATTATGAAGGTATAGAGGTAAGACCTTCACTGGGAAAGAAATGCATGCCAGGCCTCAGTAGACTGTCTGATGGAGGAATTAAGCAACGAACGATAGATGAGCCGTGTCCGCCTATACTCCCATCCTCAGCATTGCCTGTCCTCGCATCTTTGAGTGTAAGTGGCTATAAGCCACATCCCTTTATGAACACAGCTGGGTGGGGAAGAGAGATGAATGGGTCCTTTGATTTGGAAGATCTTGTCTTTTAATTATTTGATGACTATCTTTTATTCCAAAACTTATGAGCCTCTCTCCCATTATAAAAATAATATTAATAATTGTCATCACATGTTGGGCATTATTCACATATAAATTCAAAATTTTATAAGGTATATATTATTACTTGCATTTTACAAATGAGCAAATCTATATTCAGATAGGCAAAACAATTTGAGCAAGTCCCCACAACTGTTTAGTAAAATAAGAAAGGCACCATCTCTAGGTTTGCTTGGATGAAATCTGAATTTTCCTGGTATTCTTTTTATGAAACCCTGTGGCTCTCTTTTATAAAACTGGAGAGGTCCTTCATGCCTGGGATGGATTCCAGATCTATCATTGTTTCTAATGATGAATTATGGCCTTGGCTGCCTTGTAACCCACGCTTCTCAAAACACTAGGTTTGGTGACCGCCTGGCTAGAGTGATTTATTGAAGAGTGACTGTTCCTGATTCGATGCACATAAGTGCATCGCCAGTACACGTTGGGGTAATTATATTGTGGATGAAGAACTGCCATAGCAACCACCCGTGGAGTTGTTTATGTCCTGGAGCTGCAGTGCATGGCACCCCGGAGGGCTCTTCCTCCTGCTGAGGTTAGAGGGCTCTGGGCATGGAGGTCAGGGTGGGGGTGGAGGATGAGCACTATCCTATTACCATGGAGACAGGGATACCAATAAAGAACAGGCATCCTGAGGAAGAAGCATCTAGAGTAGCCGTATTGCACTTCTCAGAAGGTCCTGGTGGAATTAAACAAAAATGCTGACCTTTTTCAAAAGGCCCATACATAATTTATAACCCACCTTCTAAATTGGTTCCCTCAACCTTTTTTGCTTTAAACATTCAATGGTTTATGCCACATTCAAGTTCCAGTTCAAATATATAATCAAATTCTAAAAACATTTTCACCTTAATAGGCTCTTTGGTTGAAATGAGGTGATGATGCGGCTCATCTACCTTCAATAGCAAAAGTGGACATTGGTAGATTTATTTTTGCATTTGAATTCCCTTTGAAGAGCATCTGTGGTTCTTTGAATAAAAGCTTCACCAAAGAGCCTCTATTTTTAGCTGTATTTAATTAAAATTTTAAGAATAGGCCTTTCCTTCTACACTGGAATCCAACCAAATTTTGTGGATAAAAAGTGAAGAAGAAAGTTAACTAGTATGTATTAAGCAACATTTAAAAAAAATCAATTTTATACAAGTAAAATTGTTCTCATGAAAAGGCAATACTTACCTCATAAAGGTTTTTTAGGGATTAAGATGTGACATAGGTATGGCAAATTCAAAAGCCTACAGGGGACCAAGAAGACAAAATATTGCATGACATCCCTTGTACGTGGAATCTAAAAAGAAATGATACAAATGAACTTATTTACAAAACAGAGACTCACAGACTTAGAGAACTAACATTGTTTCCTACAGGAATGGATAGTTAAGGAGTTTGGGATGGACATGTACACACTGTTGTATTTAAAATGAATAACCAACAAGGACCTACTGTATAGCACATGGAACTCTTCTCAGTGTTATGTGGCAGCCTGGATGGGAGGAAAGTTAGGGGGAGAATGGATACATGCCTATGCATGGCTGAGTCCCTTCACAACATTGTTAATCAGCTATACCTCAATATAAAGTAAAAAGTTTAAAATTAAAAAAAAAAACAAAACCTGAAATTGACCACATATCCAAACAGCCTCTTTTCTTCTTAGTCTGATTTAATGAAATTTCAATGTGTTGCTTGAACTGTTGTGCAAGAAAACACACACTTCAACCTATTTCTGAAAAGAGATGTAATTATGTAACCTGCTAATCTGCATAAAGTAGATGTCAAAAGAAAAAAAAAGTCTGCAGGAACCAAGAAGACTGTATACATAGGAGAATGGGCTGAATGCCAGGCAACAGGGCAGGGTAGGGCCTGAAGCAGTTTGGAGAGTGCATGCACAACCTGAAGTTCAGTTCAGTTCAGTTCAGTTCATTCGCTCACTCGTGTCCGACTCTTTGCGACCCCATGAATCGCAGCACGCCAGGCCTCCCTGTCCATCAACAACTCCTGGAGTTCACTCAGATTCACCTCCATCGAGTCAGTGATGCCATCCAGCCATCTCATCCTCTGTTGTCCCCTTCTCCTCCTGCCCCCAATCCCTCCCAGCATCACCGTCTTTTCCAATGAGTCAACTCTTCACATAGGCATTTGATATTTAGCTTTGCCACTGTTTAAAAAAGAATAGCCATAAATGGAGAAAATGGTGAAATTTCTTAAGCTTTAAATAAAGACAACTGATTCAAAATACTAAAATATCCATCAGTTAAAAAAAATACAAATACACAAATAAATATATCATAGACTGCCACTGTGAGGCCACAGATGATGTCTACTAAAAGCTTAGCATAGTGCCTAGCACCTAGTAAATCTTAATAAAGGCTAACTATTCTTATTTGTTATACTTGGAGATATGCTGAGAGGTTTGAGCTTTTTTCTTGTTTATGGATTGGGAGTTTTAAGGCTCCATAATCTGAGTTGGTGGTAACAGAGCCTAGCCTAGGTTTCTTTGATCTCAGGTCTGTTACCTACCCAGTAGTGAGTGGTTAATAGTGTTCTTTAATAGCTTATAGATTTTTATGTTGACCTGATCCCCATGATATTTATGTATGCATGTATGTTTGTGTTTAAAAGGAAGAGGACTCATACCTAGACGTCTCCATTAAAAAAGTTGAGTGGTATTCCAGATTCACTGCTTTTAGGCAGAATTACTCTCATTGTGACAACATTCTAACAGGGTCTGAATTCATAGTTGTAATACCCCTTTATTATGTTCAGAGAATGAGTCTTTAAAGACCCTTTGTGGCCTTAGCCTAAATGTTAGGTTCTCTAATATTTTGCCACTTTGAAGACAAAGAGATTTCAGATAGACAGAGGTCTCTTTCATTCTTGATAATGCTTATAAGGCAAGAACTATGACGGTAATAGTTCTTATTTTTGCTTCTTTGTTTCCCAGGTTCAGTGGGAACCTGTAGAACGTCTACATTCTAGTCAGGAGAGCCAAAAAGCAAATAAAAGTGAAGGGATGTATGCTAATGACCCAGGAAGTAGAACAAAGTCAGTGAGTGGAAAGGTGAGCTTTTGATGCAGGAAGTAGAACTAGATCAATAAAGTGAAGGTGAACTCATGTTCCAGAAAGTAGAAGGTGATCAGTGAGTAGAAAGGTGAGCTTGTAACCAGAAAGTAGAATAAGTAGGCAAATAAAGGAAAAGAGAAAGTAGCTCCTAGAAGCCAAGGATGATTATTTTTTAAATTTTCTGTCCTTATGCCAAGGAAAGGCCAATAGCACCAGGGATTATTTGAAAATAGGAAGCTCAGCCCAGTGTTCTTTGACAACCTAGAGGGTTGGGATGGGGTGGGAGATGGGTTCAGGAGGGGTGGGATATATGCATACCTGTGGCTGATTCATGTTGATGTGTGGCAGAGGCCAACACAATACTGTAGAGCAATTGTCCTCTCTTAATTGTATTTTTTTCTGTGCTTCTCAATATCATATAATTATAACCTTTGATGATTAAAAAAGAAAGAAAATCAAAGCAGAAAAAAAAAGAATGACTGATTACCTTAAATTAGACTTTGTAGGCTTTCTGCCTCTGCAACTGTGAGGTTTTTACTTAACCTTTCTCTGACTCAGCTTCCTCATCTATAAAATTGAGATAATAATACTGCTTGCCTCACCAGTTGTTCTGAGAGTTAAATTGTCTATGCAAGTGCGTAGTATGCTGCCTGATATATAGTAAATACTCAATAAATATTGTTATTATTCTCATTTTAAATGTTACAGATTGTCTTTCTCCTGCTTAATGAGCACATGCTCTCATCTACTGGAGTGTCTCTCTCACTTACCTACTGGTTTCTTTATCGCAGTGAAGCATCTACTAGTTATTCTAGTTATTTAGTTAATAGTTAATGAGAGAGATTTTGGCGAGACAGCCTCTTCGCACTATTAAATGCTACTGAAAGCACATCTGTTAATTCTGTAGCACAGAGTCCCACAGTCCCAGGGCACTCTCTCAGTGTCAATCTATGATAAATTGATAACAAGTGAGTTGTTTATTTCCTGGTAAAATGATTGTGCAGGGGGTGGGAGGTGAGAGAGATTGCTTTGTACTGTAGAACAGCTTTTCACACAAAGCATAGCTTCAAAAAAGGAAGGCTGGGCTTGGTATGCATAATGCCTCAGGAAGGAAAGAGAAGCCAGTCTTGTTTTCTTAGGACCACCTGTCAGTTGAGTGGAAATTTTCTCTCTATTGTATAGATATAAGTATGATAGAATCGTGTCTACCTGGCTGGAATTCTTACAAAGATGAGTTTGGGCAAATGCTACGTAAGTATTAATAAAAAACATACTGAATTTCTTCCCCCTATCCTCATAAAGATATGCTTTCCCTTCCAGTATCTCTTTTGTTATTTTCTTCTCAGTTTTCATTGCTTATGGATGTGCATTTTATTAAAATGCTGCAAAATGCATATTGCTTATTATAAGGTGTAATTATAGGTCTCTGGCAAAGTAAAGGTCCATATTAACATGTTGTATTTGTCCAGTGTTAATAGCCTGATTTCCGTTGATTTGCTGGCTACTTAAACCTCTGAACTGTATCAAAGCAGGACCACAGTACACAGTGTGTACCTATGCCCTGACCCCAGTTTCCACATTTCTCATAAAATGACTGGGGGATGTCATTTCTGCAAGACAATAGCCAGTCTTCCTGTGTGCCTGGTGCTCTACAGTTCCAGAAGCACTTTCCCCTGCATTTTTTACTTGATTTTCATAACAAACCTGTGAGTCCAGAAGAGCTTTATGAATTCTATTTTATATATAGAAAAATAAGCCTGAAAGAATGTAATCGGTTCATAAAGGAACAGGGTAGGGATTTGAACTCAAAAATCCTTAACTCCGGGGTCCTTGCTTTGTCTTCTAGTCACAGTCAGGGAGAGGTGATTTCTCAGAAACCTCCCTATTAGTTAGAGTGCCTCTTTTTTTTTCTCTCTCTCTTCTTTAAGGATCTATATACCAAAAAGAATGCTTAGAGGTGCAATCAAAGCAAGGAAATGAAGTCATTTTTATCTTCTGATCCTGTTCTGATTCTTTACCTCTTCAAAATTGTCATGATAAGATCACAAAGGAGGGTAGATTCCTTCTGAAGTTAAGGTCTTTAGGAAAAAGAAAATCATCCATAGGTCATTGATGTCACTTGACACTGGTGAGAAGTATTAAGAAGTGAAGGGGAATTAGACGTGGGTGTGGATACTGGATCCACCGATTTCTAGTTGTAGTACCATGGATATTCTCTCTAAAGTCGTTATGTCTTCATCCGGTAAATGGGAAAAATGAGAGTATATGCCTTTTATGGATGGCATAAAGATTGAAGAAAACATAGTTCCTTTAAACTACTTAGCAAAGAATTGGTGCTGTAGCCTCATAAATAAATAATAGCTATAGTCACTATTCAGTTTAGCTCAGTTCAATTCAGTTCAGTCGCTCAGTCGTGTCCGACTCTTTGCGCCCCATGAATCGCAGCATGCCAGGCCTCCCTGTCCATCACCAACTCCCAGAGTTCACTAAGACTCATGTCCATCGAGTCAGCGATGCCATACAACCATCTCATCCTCTGTCATCCCCTTCTCCCCTTCCCCCCAATCCCTCCCAGCAACAGAGTCTTTTCCAGTGAGTCAACTCTTCACACTATTACTAATACTAATTTTACTTTTGATATTTGGAGGTTGTAATCAGATAACATATAGGGATATCAGACTATTGGAAGTTTCTCGAGTATATGTTGCCTTAGAGCTCTTCCAGGTCTTTGGTTCTTCAGGCCCAAAAATAATGAGTAAAGAAAATGATGAATAATATGTGTTCTGCACTCATGCCCTCTGTATCACATTTCAACTTCTGCAGAGAATGATCATATCACTTACCATGTCCTTTTCCAAAAAAAATTCACTCCAGTTTAACAAATGTTACCTGAGGGCCTACTATGTGTCCAGTACTGTGCTAGGCATTGGGAAGAGAGGTGGACACAACATGGTCTTCAGCCCCAAGAAGTTTTTGGGTGAATGGGATGATGGAAACATGCTTAAAAATTGTGCTGCAGGGTCTATTATGGCTGTATGCCCAGAATAGTATTAAAGTGATACTAGGGCCATTTAGGGACGCCTACAGCTTAGAAGACAGTCAGAGGATTCCTGGGAGCATTTTGGTATTACCAGATAGCAAAGTTAAAATCAGAAGAGGTGGAAAATAACTTTGAAGAGGATTTCTGGAGCCAAGTCATGGGATCCTATTGACAAGGTGGTGGGCTTTATCTTGTAGGTTGGAAGTCACAAATAAGCCATAAGCCGTATACACCCTAGGTAGCCCATACAGATTATTTGATATCCTGGGTCTTTTAAAAAAATAATTTACATAAATATAAAATACAATTTCACTTACAAATACTGATGGCTACCTCGTGGTGAAATCATTCATCACACATTTCCAGGGAGTATCAACTAATTGGAACTGAAGTATAGATGCCTGTAAAATGCTAGGCAGGTGCTTTCAGATTTTCCACGGTCCTTACCAGTCCCTTTTAATTGCATTTGCCTAATGCACTCATTTTTGTTATGTTTGACACCCACAGGCATTCTAGACTGCTTTCTGCTTCTTCCATTGTCCATCCTTAACAAAGGTAGGAAACTGTACCTGTAAGAAAACTGGGTATCAGTTTCTTTAATGCACGGATAGTGCCTTGAGACTACAAATAGTTTGTTCCCTGGATACCAACAAGTTCGTCAAATCATTTCTATCCAGGTTAAGTTCAGAGCAGGAAGAAGGAGACAGCAACTTAACAGCCAGAATATTGGTACTACTAGTTATGTCTACAAATAATGGGTTCAGTACAGTTCAGTCACTCAGTCGTGTCTGACTCTTTGCGACGCCAGGCCTCCCTGTCCATCACCAACTCCCGGAGTCTACCTAAACCCATGTCCATTGTGTTGGTGATGTCATCCAACCATCTCATCCTCTGTCATCACCTTCTCCTCCTGCCTTCAATCTTTCCCAGCATCAGTGTCTTTTCACATAAGTCAGCTCTCTGCATCAGGTGGCCAAAGTATAGGAGTTTCAGCTTCAACATTAGTCCTTCCAGTGAACACCCAGACTGATCTCCTTTAGGATGGACTGGTTGGCTCTCCTTGCAGTCCAAGGGACTCTCAAGAGTCTTCTCCAACACCACAGTTCAAAAGCATCAATTCTTCGGTGCTCAGCTTTCTTTATAGTTCAACTCACATCCATGACTACTGGAAAAACCATAGCCCTGACTAGATGGACCTTTGTTGGCAAAATAATGTCTCTGCTTTTTAATATGTTGTCTAGGTTGATCATAACTTTTCTTCCAAGGAGTAAGTGTCTTTTAATTTCATGGCTGCATTCACCATCTGCACTGATTCTGGAGCCCAGAAAAATACAGTCAGCCACTGTTTCCACTGTTTCCGCATCTATTTCCCATGAAGTGATGGGACTGGATGCCATGATCTTAGTTTTCTGAATGTTGAGCTTTAAGCCAACTGTTTCACTCTCCTCTTTCACTCATCAAGAGGCTCTTTAGTTCTTCACTTTCTGCCATAAGGGTGGTGTCATCTGCATATCTGAGATTATTGATATTTCTCCTGGCAATCTTGATTCTAGCTTGTGCTTCCTCCAGCCCAGCGTTTCTCATGATGTACTCTGCATAGAAGTTAAATAAGCCGAGTGACAATATACAGCCTTGACGTACTCCTTTTCCTATTTGGAACCAGTCTGTTGTTCCTTGTCTAGTTCTAACTGTTTTTTTCTGACCTGCACACAGGTTTCTCAAGAGGCAAGTCAGGTGGTCTGGTATTCCCATCTTTTTCAGAATTTTCCACAGTTTATTGTGATCCACACAGTCAAAGGCTTTGGCATAGTCAATAAAGCAGAAATAGATGTTTTTCTGGAACTCTCTTACTTTTTTGATGATCCAGTGGATGTTGGAAATGTGATCTGATTCCTCTGCCTTTTCTAAAACCAGCTTGAATATCTGAAAGTTCACGGTTCACCTATTGCTGAAGCCTGGCTTGGAGAATTTTGAGCATTATTTTACTAGCCTGTGAGATAAGTGCAATTGTGTGGTAGTTTGATCATTCTTTGGGATTACCTTTCTTTAGGATTGGAATGAAAACTGACCTTTTCCAGTCCTGTGGCCACTGCTGAGTTCTCTAGATTTGCTGACATATTGAGTGCAGCTTTTTCACAGCATCATCTTTTAAGATTTGAAATAGCTCAGCTGTAATTCCATCACCTCCACTAGCTTTGTTCGTAATGATGCTTCCTAAGGCCCACCTGACTTCACATTCCAGGATGCCCAGCTCTAGGTGAGTGTGTGATCACACCTTAGTGATTATCTGGGTCATGAAGATCTGTTTTGTACAGTTCTTCTGTGTATTCTTGCCACCTCTTCTTAATAATGCATAATGTCTACTTAATTATATGTGCCAGCAATTATGCTATTAAGTTTACACACATCATTTCAAGTAATAGTCTTATAAGAACAATTCTTTAGTATCCCTATTTTAGAAATAAAGAAAATGATATGTACAAATGTTGATAGAATGGTCAAAGTTGGACTACCTTAAACATATTCTTAAACAGTCTGTATTGCTGCAAGCGGGTAGTGTAATATTTCTAAGTGGCTTTATGAGTAAGATGAACAAGGTAAAAACAGAAAGAATATAATGGAGTACATATACTTGGATGTATAATGTTTCTTCTTCTATATTTTTATATGTTCAAAGAGATTATATTTTAGTCTAATTAAAATCTACTCAAGGAAAGCCTACTAAGAATTGCCTAAAAGTTGTGTATATCAAGTTTCCATTCAGGTATAAGTCCTAGTCTAACACTTGATCAGACCTGTAGCTAACAGGAAGCAGAGTAATAGTGATCTACTAATTTTGTCAACACGTTTGGAAAGATTTTCTCCTTAAATAACAAATAAACTGAAAAACCAGTTTTAAAAACTTTTTGGAAAATTGCAGGATAAAGAAAAGGGAACTTTGTCTGTCCAGAAGAATAGAAAGCTTATCACAATTTTAGAAACCAGTTTATATAAGAGTAAAGAAATAGTGCCTTTTGGAAACAGAAGCAGATCATCATAATGTAACATAAGCTGAGAGAAACAATATTAGGATAAGCTAGATAAGTGTTGTAGAAGATGATAAGGAAACTAAAAAAGCAAACCCAAAACTTCAGTTGCACAACTAAAATAACTTGTGGTGGGGGGCGGGGAACGAAGGAAGAGTCAGGCGAATGACAGTTTATATAGTTCCAACTGACTTGCTGCTGAGAAAAAGAAAATGGACAAAATGTTTACAAAGCTTAAAAAATACACATTTATACACATACAAGGTAGTAAGATATAATATCAAGAAAAACAACAAATATCGAGAATAAAGCATATAAAGACAAAAGAATGAAAATACAGAAAAGTGTGTAATGTACATAAGAGTCCAATAAGGAAGTCTAACATGCATATAATTGGAAACCCAGAAGGAGAGGAGAAAGGTGAAAAAAGACAAAAAGCAATACAAATTTCCAAAAAATAGTAAAGAAATTGAGCCGTCAATTGCAGAAGTCCTATAAACACCATGAAGGAAGACTATAAAGAAAACTGTGATACTGAAGAGTATCATAAAAAACTGCTAAAACTAAGAACAAAGATAAAAATCTTAAGGAAAAAGGGGAAGTGGGGAAGGCATATTCTCTTCTGAAGAGCAACAATAAGACAGATAGCTGATTTTATCAATAGAAACTGTACAAAGCAGAAGACAAAGGAATAATATATTTAAAACGCTGAAAGAAAATGAGAGACAATCTAAAATGTTAACACAGAAAAAAATCCCTTCAAGAATTATTGTGAATTTAAGAGATATTCAAACAAACACAAACTAAGGGAATTTATCACCCTCAGAGCAGCTCTAATGAAACACTAAAAAGAGTTATTCAATGCCAATGAAATATTTGCCACATGGAAGCTAAGAAATGCAAGAATGAATAAAGAATATCAGAAAATAGTAAATATGTGGGTAAATATAATTGCAACATATACGCAGAATTTATAAGAAACTTTTACACAGCAATGAGAAAAAAGACAATCCAGGAATATGCACACTGTTCTTTAACCAGTCCCATGTGAAAGTCTCCTGTGGCCAAAAACCGTGTGAAAGTCTTCATCCTCATTGGTGATCATGTGGTACAAATTGAAATAAAAACAAAGTACAGCTAAAGGCTCACCAGAGTACTACAATTAAAAGACTGACAATACTGAATTGATAGCAAGGTTGTGAGAAAACAGGAGCTCTCATAGGCAGTTGGTGGAAGTTAAATTACTATAATTGTTAAATCACTAGAGTTGTTAAATTATTAGAGTTATCAAAATTGAAAATTAATATGCCTTATGGCACAGCAATTCCACTTCTTATATATACATAAGATAGAAATATCAGCATGTGGTCACCAAAAGACATTCTCAAGAAGTTTCTTGGGAGCATCATTTGTAAAAACCCCAAGCCTGAAACAACCCAAATGCTCATCAACAGCAGAATAAATAAATTGTGGTACTGCCACTCAATAGGGTACTGTAGATTAAGTGGTTCAGCAAATTATTATTATTTGGCCCATGGGCCAAATCTGACCCACTGTCTGTTTTTGCAAATACATCTTATTAGAACACAGTCAATCTCATTCTTTTATATATTGCTAATAGCTTGTTTCATGCTATAACAGAGTTGAGTTATTGCAGTAAAGACCATCTGGCCTTCAAAGCCAATTAAAATATATGTATATATGTTGCCTTTACAGAAGAAATTTGCCAATCCCTTCTGTAGGTCAGTGAACATAGATGGACTGCAACTATGTTTGTTAACATGTATGAATATTACAAATAAAATCTTGAGCAAAAAGAAACCACCCCTCCCCAAGAAAAAAATTACACAGATAACATTCTTCAAACAGTGTTTCTGAGCTCCTTTCTCTTCTCCTAGAATTTTCTCTGTGTTAAAATTTAAGTCTGTCCATCCAGTTACCCAGGACAAGAATCTACATTCTCACATCCAATCTCTCAGAAAGTCTTATTGGTTTTTTAATGTACCTTACCTTTGAGGTACATTAAGTGTTCAACCACATCACCACTTCCCTCATCATTCTGGTTCGTGGCACCATCACCTCTCATCAGGACTATGGCAATAGCCTCACTGGTGTCTCTCCTTCTGCCCTTGGCCCTATTCACAGCAGATAGGGCCATCCTACTAAAAAGCAAATCAGGCTTCCCTGGTGGCCGAGTGGTTAAGAATCCTCCTTGCAATGCAGAGGACACCGGTTCGATCCCGGGTGTCGGAAGATCTCACATGCCTAGGAGCAGCTAAGCCTGTGAGTCAACTACTGAGCCCGTTTTCTAGAGCCAGTGCTCAGCAGCAAGAGAAGGAACTGCAATGAGAAGCCTGCACATCACAACTAGATAGTAGCCCCTGCTCACTGCAACTAGAGAAAGGCCATGTGCAGCAATGAAGACCAATACAGCCAAGAAAGTAACTAACTAAATGAATAAAATTTTTAAAAATCAGCTCATGCTTCTTTGCTCATAACTTTTCACTGGCCTGTCTTCTTAGAGCAACTGCTAAGATTCTTACTCTTACCATCTATGCACACGGCCTTACCTGATCTGCCTTTGTATTACCCCAGTGGCCTCATCTCCTGCTACTCCCCTCAAGCCCTCCCCTCCCCCCAGCCTTGCTCACTCCCGCTCACTCTAGACCAGGCACACCCTAGGCAACTCAGTAGTCGCCTCTGCTCTTCTTTGAAACCACGCTAGTCAAGGTCACTGAACTTGCTGTTCTGGCCGGTCTGTTCTTCTTTTCTATATCCCTTTGGTTCACACCCTCACCTACTTGGAGAAGGAAATGGCAACCCACTCCAGTATTCTTGCCTGGAGAATCCCATGGACAGAGGAGCTTGGTGGGCTACAGTCCACCGGTCGCAAAGAGCCGGACACGACTTCACTTTCACTTTCACTCACCTACTTCAGATCTTTACTCAAATGTTTCNGGCAACCCACTCCAGTATTCTTGCCTGGAGAATCCCATGGACAGAGGAGCTTGGTGGGCTACAGTCCACCGGTCGCAAAGAGCCGGACACGACTTCACTTTCACTTTCACTCACCTACTTCAGATCTTTACTCAAATGTTTCCTTCTTAGGTCTTCCCTGGGGGCTGAGATGGAATCTGTCTGCAATGTGACAGACCCAGGTTCTATCCCTGGGTCTGGAAAATCCCCTGGAGAAGGGAATAATTACCCACTTTAGAATTCTTGCCTGGAAAATCCCATGGACAGAGGAGCCTGGTGAGGTGTAGTCCATGGGGTCGCAAAGAGTC
This sequence comes from Oreotragus oreotragus, assembly GCA_006410675.1. Lineage (NCBI taxonomy): Eukaryota > Metazoa > Chordata > Mammalia > Artiodactyla > Bovidae > Oreotragus > Oreotragus oreotragus. Next base: position 107,451 of record SJYX01005240.1, read on the forward strand.
AGGCACCACTGAGCAACTAACACTTTCACTTTTCCTTCCTGGTAAGTTCTTGCTTTCCCTTCCTATTTAAAATGCAGCTTTCCACACTCCTAGCATTCACTTACCTTCCTTATTTATCTCCAGACGATTTACAAATGTCTGAAATATTCTGTTCTCTTTTGTAGTCTCCCCAAAGGTGGGGATTTTTGTTTCTCTCGTTCAGTCTTGTATTCTAAACACTTAGGACAATGTGTGGCACAGAGTAACATTTAATTAATGTCTGTCTTCTAAAGAAATAAACTGAGGAGTTCTGAAATTCTCAGAAAAAAAAAAGTGAGAAAAATAACAGAAATGATGAATATGGAGGACAGAGGAAGGAGTTTTACTTAAACGTAACTAGTGTTCACAAGGAAAAAAAAATCAGAGCAACAACAAATAGGCATCAACACTATAATTTTTTTAAATCCTGATAAGTAGTTAGAGTAGAAAGTAAAGACAAAGGGTTCTTGCTGCTCTGATGAAGTCAGTGGAAAAGAACTGACAAAAACATACCGCGGCAAAATTTATGATGGGTCAGAACAAAGGAAACTGTGACAAGCGCTCAGGTAAGGGGAACATTTAAAAAAGATAAACAGGTTACTAAATGCACACACACACAAGCACATGTCAGTCTGGCTTAGACTTCATTATATCAGAAGTTAGGATGTAAGGAGTGACAACTGATGGTTTTTAATGGAGGAGGTTTGGATTCAAAGTCTTTACATACATCTCAGTTATCTTTCAAGTATGTGACAATGGAAACACAGTCACAGATTTCAAAAACAGAGAGAGGTGCCACCTGTGCATTTTTTTTTTGAAAGAAATTACCTGAAGAAATACTCTGACTACAAAATAAATTCAAATTGAAACAAAATCAAGAATGGATAGGCAACAAGTTAAACATGCTACTATATTTTATTTTTTATCATCGAGTGCCTAATATTGGAGAAAGAATGGAACATCAGAAGGAACTTACTATGAAACATCTGGATGTAAATCCCAGCTCTCTCACTAATTAACTTTGTGACTTTGGGCAATCACTCCAACTCTTTGAGTCTTATTTCTTTATAATATTAAGATAATGGTACCTAACTCTCACAGATAGGGTATGCTAGATGAAACTAGATAACGGATGTAAGTGAGATTAGTAGACAATTCTAAAAATGTTAGTACTTATTATTACTCACTTAAGGGTACTGGTTCCAAATAGGAAAAGGAGTATGTCAAGGCTGTATATTGTCATCCTGCTTATTTAACTTATATGCAGAGTACATCATGAGAAACGCTGGACTGGAAGAAACACAAGCTGGAATCAAGATTGCCGGGAGAAATATCAAGAATCTCAGATATGCAGATGACACCACCCTTATGGCAGAAAGTGAAAAGGAACTAAAAAGCCTCTTGATGAAAGTGAAAGAGGAGAGCGAAAAAGTTGGCTTAAAGCTCAACATTCAGAAAACAAAGATCATGGCATCCGGTCCCATCACTCCATGGGAAATAGATGGGGAAACAGTGGAAACAGTGTCAGACTTTATATTTTTGGACTCCAAAATCACTGCAGATGGTGACTGCAGCCATGAAATTAGAAGACGCTTACTCCTTGGAAGAAAAGTTATGCCCAACCTAGATAGCATATTCAAAAGCAGAGACTTTGCTTTGCTGACTAAGGTCCGTCTAGTCAAGGCTATGGTTTTTCCTGTGGTCATGTATGGATGTGAAAGTTGGACTGTGAAGAAGGCTGAGTGCCGAAGAATCGATGCTTTTGAACTGTGGTGTTGGAGAAGACTCTTGAAAGTCCCTTGGACTGCAAGGAGATCCAGCCAGTCTATTCTGAAGGAGATCAACCCTGGGATTTCTTTGGAGGGAATGATGCTAAAGCTGAAACTCCAGTACTTTGGCCACCTCATGCGAAGAGTTGACTCATTGGAAAAGACTCTGATGCTGGGAGGGATTGGGGGCAGGAGGAGAAGGGGACGACCGAGGATGAGATGGCTGGATGGCATCACGGACTCGATGGACGTGAGTCTGAGTGAACTCCGGGAGATGGTGATGGACAGGGAGGCCTGGCGTGCTGCGATTCATGGGGTCGCAAAGAGTTGGACACGACTGAGTGACTGAACTGAACTGAAGGGTTTATTCAGCTTCCAGATAAATTATCAAAGTAGCTTTATTATATGTGTCCCCCCAACATCCATATGCTACCTCCCGATGTGATGGCACTGGGAGGTGGGGACTTTGGGAGGTAATTAGGTCATGAGGGTGGAGCCCTTATCAGTGGTATTGGTTTCCTCATATGAACAGACAGGAGAGCTTGGCCTTGCTCTCTGCTCTCTGCTATGTGAAGATACGGCAAGAATCCTGAAGCAGGCTTTCACTAGACATCAGATCTGCAGGATTCTTGATCTTGGACTTCCCAGCCTTCAGAACTGTGAGAAAAGAATGTCAATTGTTTAAACCACCCAGTTTATGGTATTCCAGTTATGGTATACCAGTTTATGGTATATTATGCTATGGTATAGCAGCCTGAATGGACTATGACAGGCTTTCAGTTTTCTTTTCAGGGGATAATCATTTCTATGAATAAGGGATTTGTTGTGGAACAGTGAAGACAGCTCACTGTATGTGGAAACATAAATCTTTTTATTCTAGATCTCAGTTACCATAGTCCAGATCTAGCTACATAATGACACATGTTGCTTCCTTCTACAAAATTCTGTGGGCTTCCCTGGTGGCTCAGTGGTAAAGAATCTGCCTGCCAATGCAGGAGACAAGGGTTCGATCCCTGAGTTGGGAAAATTCCTTGGAGAAGGAAATGGCAACCCACTCCAGTATTCTTGCCTGGGAAATCCCATGGACAGAGAAGCTCGGTGGGCTGGAGTCCGTGGAGCTGCAGAGAGTTGGACAGGACTTAGTGACTAAACAACAACAGAATTGTTGAATTCTGTAGAACTGCATCTCATCCTCAAGGCTTTGTGATCAGTCGGATTACTCTCTTAATAGAAGCTAGAGTCTGTATCCTGAGCTCACTTCTTACGTCCTTTCATTTTGACCAGAGCTGCCTTGATCTTGTGTTTTCAAATTCCTTTTCTGCATGAAGGCTTTCCACCTGTCTCCAGACATCCACCATCTCTGGTCAGTCCCTTTAAATCTTTTAGTGTGAATTACACAAGTACATGGTTTACAGGTTAATTATGTTTAGGATTGTGATTTTAGGATTCTGTTGTTTACATTTTGCATAAACATTTCTGTTGGAATTCCATGAAAATCTCTCCAGTGGTAACACAATATAGCATCACAAAGGAAAAGGAAGTAAAAATTTTGTGTACTGTATGATCTACAATATGTAAAAATGGTAGCAAAAAGATTAAAAAGAATTGGTCTTGAGAATGGTAATGTCTTGGGAGCTGGAATAGCAAGTTATTTCAGAAAAGTGACTTTATGAAGCAATGGTTCCCTGAGATATTCCGGCTTGTCAAAATATTCAAGAAATTCTACAAGTGAAGGCGTCATCTCAGAAATTCACATCACAAGTAAAATTATTAAGTCATATGATAAATAATTTAGTGAAAAAAATGCTGTTTTATTTTTTTAACCCCAGATTCACAAACTTATTTGGAAAGAGAATTCTTTAAATTTGCCATCAAATACAATTCCCTGGAACACTTTGGAAACTAAACATTCTAAAATGTCCCCAGTGGGCATAAAGTATTTACAGATTTTCTTCTTTTCTCTTTTTTTTATATTAAGAAAGTAACATACCCTCTTCTGAACCAATAAAACAATGTAAAATTGTATTTAAAAATTAATGATCTTATCCCATAACATTTTCATTTCTGTCTCCCAAGATAACACATTAACAAATTGATGTGCATTAAGAAAAAGTGCATACGCTCATATGCACAAATGTTTAGGGCTAATGATATTCTGTTAAGACATCAGTCTTTTACAGAATAATATCATATTCACGTTATTCTGCCATTTAAACTTTTCACCTAAATACAGCTATCTCCCATTCAGAGATATATGAGATATGTGTATTTACATGCTTTCTCTAGTATAGGCCATTCTCAAACGTAAGCCGTTCCTCCTCACCCTGCTTTGGCCTGCCTCTCTGACAGGTCTTCGCTTCATCGAGTCCCTCTTACAAAGAAGACCTTTCTTTGCTCAGGTTCTGGCACTCCATACCAAGCCACTCCTCAACAGATGTGCCTCCCTCAGCCTGCTTGGGATTTCACTGTCAACATCGCCTCCCCTCTCGTCCTGCGTGGACCCCCAGCTCACCTTGCTCTTGTTCTGACACGCCATGCAGCACTCCTGCTCACTACTGTCTAGTTGCTCTGTCTGCACTGATGGCTTCACAGCTACATCATTCAGAGGAGGCACATGAAAGGGAAGCAAAGCCTGAGAAAAAGAGGGCCTGTTTTCCATATTTTCTGGAGAGCAGACATGCGTCTATTTCTTCACTACATGTAGGCTACCTTCTGGGTAATGTCCTTGATTTTGTGTTTCTCTTCTTTGATACTTTCTTCAGCTATGTCTCTCATGTTAGCTTTTATATTTGTTGCATTGTTTTATTTTCAATGTCCTGAACAACCACTGGGGCTGAGTACATTTTATTATGTTTTTAATACTTACTGAGTTTTTCTCTTCTGTGAATTGCTTATCTATATTTGTTGCCGAAATTTCTGTTGAGTCTAACAACATTCTAACAGTGGTTATCTCTGAATCATTGCATTCTTGTTGATTTTATTGAATTATTTATGTGTCTGTTTTCTAAATGTTGTTCAATACTACATTGCATTCAGCACCACAAAATCAGTTTCAGAGCAACTAAAAAGTAGTTCTGTGATTTATGTATGTATTATTTATGTATGTTGTTATTGTTGTTTAGTTGCTCAGTCACGTCCAATTCTTTTGGGACCCCATGGACTGTAGCCTGCCAGGTTTCTCTATCCATGGCATTTTCCAGGCAAGAATACTGAAGTGGATTGCCATTTCTCCTTCAGGGGATCTTCCCAACCCAGGGATCGAACCTGCGTCTCTTGCATTGCAGGTGGATTCTTTACCGCTGACACACAGCCCGTGTGTGTGTGTGTGTGTGTGTGTGTGTGTGTGTGTGTGTTTTACCAGACAGCCCGTGTGTGTGTGTGTGTGTGT
>SJYX01005240.1:129442-196024 GCA_006410675.1 Oreotragus oreotragus
GATGGACGTGAGTCTGAGTGAATTCCGGGAGCTGGTGATGGACAGGGGGGCCTGGCATGCTGGTATTCATGGGGTCGCACAGAGTCGGACATGACTGAATTGAACTGAGAATGATTTGGAAATGTTTTTTTCAAAATAAAAAAAAAAGTTTTATTTTTTGAAGAGTTTGTAAAGTTTTGGCAGTATTTTTAAAATTCTTATTTATTTATCTATTTATTGGCATTATGTTTTTAAAATAAACATTTGATGAAGTTCACTAGTGAAGCCATTTGGCCGTGAATTAATTATCCTTCCTTTGTAGAAGAACAGTAATCACTGAAGAAATCGGATTAGTTGTTACTAGCCAATTCACTTATTCAAAGCCTCTGTTATTTTATTGCATACTAAACTAGTGAATTAGTTGGAGAAGGCGATGGCACCCCACTCCAGTACTCTTGCCTGGAAAATCCCGCGGACAGAGGAGCCTGGTAGGCTCCAGTCCATGGGCTCGCTAAGAGTCGGACATGACTGAGGGACTTCACTTCACTTCACTTTGGTGCCTTTGGAGTTGCACAGACGACATTAAAGCCCCACCCCCTTCTTTTCTTTACTTGGCTAATCACTGCTATTTTTATCAGCTTAAGTTTAGATAATACTTTCTTGAAAGGGACTTTCCTAATTCTAGCTGACAAGAGAAGTTATCTTTGCTGCATGTTCCCAAAGTCCACTGTAGATCTTGCTGGGATGATTTATCCCCCTCTCCTTCCTCTACCACAAGGCTTGTAAGACCACGGCTTGCGTACATTGTATTCAGTGTTCCTTTTATATCAGTAAGGATTTGCTTGGAAAGTTGTCCATGTTCAGGAAATACTGACCATACCTAATATTATACTAAAGACTCATAAATAAATATGCTTAGGAGAATTTGTTGCGTATTAGACACGAGTGATGTACTATAGCGGTTTCCATTATATAGAGGAACAAACGGAGCCTCAAATTAAGTAACTTTCCCAACGTTATACTGTCTTGTTTTAGTAAGGAACTAACAAAAGTATTACAAGGATTTAGGGAAAAATAGATGCTGGTAGACTAGAAAGATCAGTGATGGCTTGTGACAGGAGAGGAAACCACCCTAGACCTTCCAGAATGCTGGAATCTGGGTCAAGGTTGATGGGAAGGCAGGCAGCCAGTGTTCAGAGCTGGGGAATGGGAGAATTAGAATTCATCTCACGATCTGTGTTTGAAAATACTCCAACTCTCACCACAGCATCAACAGAAAGAAAAAAAAGATTAGAAAGCTCTCTTTAAAGTTAAAGCAAAGCAAAGATGTATTAGACTCAGTTCCTTCTCACAAGATCATCAGCAAGTAAGGCAGGCAGCCGGAATGACAAATTAGAATAGCTTTCTGGTAAGAGTCCCTTGTAAAGGACTAAATTCCCTTCTGGGCTTTTACTGTTGTTAATGAAATGTGAAGATATTGCGCCATCTAGTGGTCTTATTGAACACACATCTCTATGACCCTGTTTTCTTGGTTGGTTGTCACTAACATCACTATGTACAATGGAGACTAGTTTTCTGCAGGTTTAAGATAAAATGTGTCCTTCAAGATTCTCAAAGACTGAAATGTAGTGATACAATAAACAAATGAATTAATATTTTCAGGCACTATTGTGGATGGAGATGCCTTGAAAGATCTGTTTTACTGTTCCAAACATAGGGAAAATCTTGGGTAGATTAACAAAAAAATTGATTGGAGATGTTATTGATCTTGAGTTCAAGAGAGATAAAATTTCCAAATATCTCAACAAAGATAACTTAAAGCCAAAGCCTTTGGCCTCATGTTCAAATCAAAGTCTCTCAGGTTATGGAAACAAATTCCATTTTCTGTCATTTCTGAGTCAGTTTTGGTTTGTTGATTTATATCCTCATTGTAGATATTATGCTGCTTTTGCATGCCTGGTCATTTTTGATAGAATGCCAGACATAGTGAATTTTGCCTTATGAGTATTGTAATAATTTATATAAATTTCTTTGAAAATATTAAGGGATATCTTAAATTTAAGATTAAGATTAAATTAAGATTTCAGAGCCCACATTTACATTCGCAGTTCCATAATTTTGATGAGAAGGGATGTACAAATATATTTGGGTGTCTATGATCTTTCAGACACTGTGCACAATCTGTATATTTGCTCCCTCTTTTCATCCTTATCGAAGCTCAATGGTAGGTTCTATTAACCTTGATTGATGGATAAGAGACTTGAGTTTTACAATAACTAAGTTGGTCATACTTCAAAATGTCAGGGATTAGAGCTCAGGTGTCTGACCTCGAACCTGTCATCTTATGTGCCATGATATATAGCTCCCCACAGCAATCAAGGAAAAACCTAGAGTCAGCTACCATGCACAGTCAGCAACTTATACCTCCAACAATCCTTCCCTGTTCATTCATGCATGGTGGCCATTAGGAGCTTGAGATCACTTTTGATGAGCAAAGTCTGAGACTCCTGGCCCACAGTAACTCATGATTTTCCTGGGAAGAGCAATTCAGATTTGATACTTTACATGTCTGATTTACTAAGGCTGAAAGCAGTGCTTTGGGGCTGGTGCCTTGATTAACACCAATGTTACTGTGAAATTTAAATGCTCTGAACTGATACATAGAATTTGAAGATTCTCAGAAGAAATAATTGCCTATGAATATCTTAAATTGATCTAGTTAAATGGCAGTTACTCTTGCTGTTAAAAAATTTAAGCATAAAGCATAATAATCCTTTGTGTAGTTTGTCCATGGTTTATTCATTCAGTCATCTGTTGATGGACATTTGGATTGTTTCCAATGACATGCTATTTATAATAAACAATGTTTCCTTTGTATCAGCTTTTGCTACAAAATGCCATGTAGTAAATAACCGCCAAGACTTAGCTGAATATGAAAATAATAATTTATTGTTTATGTCTCTTAAAGCCTAGCTTTGGGTCTAGCACACTGTTATTTCCACTGACATGGCATCATTTCAAAACAAGCCTCCAGGTCAAGCCCAATATCAAAGATGAAGAATCGCTGCACCCGCGATGAGGCCATGGCAGAATTGTGGGTACTAGGAAGGCTGGAGAGAAATATAATCTACTGCAGTCTTGTGTAAAGTTTTGTCAATGTATCTTTGAAATACATCCCTAGAAGTGTGATAACGGGGATACAGATTAAGTACACATGTAATTTTTCTAAATCTCACCAAATTCTCTTTCATAGTACTTTAAACATTAAAAACATTAAAAAAAATCAAGAATCAGTATATGACATTGTTGGGACTTGTGGCTGGCAGTCCAGTGGCTAAGACTGTGCTCCCAGCGCTGGGGACCTGGGCCTGGGTTCTGCCCCTGGTCAGGGAACTAGATCCCACATGCGGCAACTAGAGATTCCACAGGCTGCAACTAAAAAAAAAAAAAAAAAAAAAAGGCTCTGCATGCCGCGAGTAAGACCCCACACAGCCAAATAAATAAAGAAATATCTTTTAAAAGCTGTCTTCCCACAGTCTGCTTTGTCAGTCAGTGTAGTTTTAGCTGTTATTTCTCTTACTATGAGCAATGATAAGGGTCTTTTAACGAATTGAAAAGCCATTTGCATTTCTTTTTCTTCTGCGATCACTTTAACTGCTGAAGGAAGTGACTGAGAGGATGTGCCTCCCGGTTGACCTGAGCCTTGGGCCAGGCATTTGGAGGCTCCTCCCCTCCCCAGTCCTTGGGATGTACTCTCTGCCCTCCATTCCCACCCTGGGGGGTCTTTTCAGGAGGCAGCCTTGAGAGAGTGGGGTATTGTTGAGACCCTCTGGAAAGTGTCCGTGACCAAACCCGGTTAAAGCCACTACATGAACTGGTAAGATTCTGGTGGGCGATGCCAAGGTCTACTTGTCCGGTGTCTGCCCCAAACCGGTCTGGTGAGTAAGTTCCCTTCTTATTAGACCCGCCACCTACCAGTTTGGAGAGGATGCCCCTGACTTTGCTTCTTCAGGCACTCCTTACCCTCTCTGTATCGGGGTAGGTTTCAGATTTTACACAGGAAACTTCTGGATTTGTGAATCAACAAGATCGCTGCTTACTTCCGCCCCCTTTTGGTAAGGTTTTGGCCTTTTATCTCTCTCTGCTGCTGCTGCTGAGTCACTCACTTCAGTCGTGTCCGACTCTGTGCGACCCCATAGACAGCAGCCCACCAGGCTCCCCTGTCCCTGGGATTCTCCAGGCAAGAGCAGTGGAGTGGGTTGCCATTTCTTTCTCCAATGCACGAAAGTGAAAAGAGAAAGTGAAGTCGCTCAGTCGTGTCCAACTCCTCGTGACCCCATGGACTCAGCCGACCAGGCTCCTCCTTCCATGGGATTTTCCAGGCAAGAGGACTGGAGTGGGGTGCCATTGCCTTCTCCGTTCTCTCTCTCTGCAAGTTGTTTATACAATAGGGAAATGACAAGTTTGTAAATATTTTTTTCCCCTTAGTTTTTAAAGTTGGCTTATTGTGTTTTGGCATTTGACAAATGTTCTGAATTTTTATTCAATCAAATTTACCAACCATTTTCCATTTTGCTTCTGGATTTGGAGGTATAATTAGGAAATATTTCCCCCATTTGTGAAAAAAACCTACTCATGTTTTTTTCTTGAACTCATGTCGTTTTTTTCCATACTTAAATCTCTTATTCATTTATACAATGTATTCTCTTGTAGGCAGTGATTCTAATTTTAACTGTTTTACACAGGCATGCCTCACTTAATTGCACTTCATAAATATCACCCTTTTTACAAATCACAGCTTTTCAGGAACGCTGTGTCAGGCAAAGCTGTTAGTGCCACTTTTCTAAGAGCGTTTTTCTCACTCCCTGTCTCTGTGTCAAACTTTGGTGATCCTCACAATGTTAGGGACTTTTTCGTTATTATTTTCATTGCTATGGTGACCTGTGATCAATGATATTAGATGTTACTGTTATAATTTTGGGGGTGCCATATAAGGTGACAAACAATATGCATAAATATATGTTTTGACTGCTCCACTGTCCAGCTGTTTCCCCATCTCTCTTCCCCTCCTTGGGCCTCCCTAGTCCCTGAGACATACAATTTTGATATTAGGCCAATTATCAGACCTCCAAGTATTGAATGAAAGGAAGAATCATACGTTTCTTGCTTTAGATCAGAAGCTAGACATGATAGGGCTTAGTGGGGTAAGCATGGTGAAAACTGCCACCAATTGACAGCTAAGCCTTTTGACCCGCCTGCCAAAGGCTTGCTCAACACAGGGTTGCTGTAAACGCAGAGGAGAAGTTCTCTTGAAGGAAATTGAAAGTGCTACTCCAGTGAACGCAGGGGTGATAAGAAAGCAGAGCAGCCTTATAGCTAAGATGGGAAAGATTTGAGTGGTCTGGACAGATGATCAGAGCAGCCATAACGTCATCTTGAGCCGAAGCCTGAGGAAGACCCTGACTCTTCAGTTCTGTGAGGGCTGAGAGAGGTGAAGGAGGTGTAGAAGAAAAGCCTGAAGCCAGAAGAGGCATTGGTTCATGAGTTTTAAGGAAGCCATCTTCACAGCATAAAAGCGTCAGGTGAAACGGCAAGAGCTGATATAGTCCTAGAAGCTGCAGCAAGTTACCCAGAAGACCTAGCTGAGATAATGAATGAATGAAACAAAAATGATTTTCAGTGTGGATGGAACAGCCTTATGTGGGAAGAAGATGCCAGCTAGGGCTTTCTTAGCTAAAGAGGAGAAATCAATGCTTGACCACAGACTTTCGAAGGACAGATGACTGTCTTGTTAGGGGCCAGCACAACTGTGGTTCAGGTTGGGCCAGTGCTCGTTTGTGGGCGTGTGTTCTCAGCTGCTCAGCTCTGTCTGACTCTTTGCGACCTCGTGAACTGTAGCCCACCAAGCTCCTCTGTCCATGGGATTCTCCAGGCAAGAGTACTGGAGTGGGTTGCATTCCCTTCTCCAGAGGATCTTCCCAATCCAGGAAGCAACCTGAGTCTCCCTAATTGCAGGCAGATGTTTTACCATCTGAGCTGCCACGGAAGCCCTGCATATTTGCGTATGTAGGGTATGTGATTATGCATAATTAAACAGAAAAGACGCAGTATTCTGCATGTTTAACTTGCTCTCTCTTTCAGTAAAACTTTCGTAGTTAGTAAGGTGTATTTACTTGTGATAAGGGCTTCCCAGGTGACTCAGTGGTAAAGAATCCGCCTGCCAATGCAAGAGATGCAGGAAGCATGGGTTCGACCCTTGGGTTGGCAAGAGTGACAACCCACTCCAGGGTTCTTGCCTGGAAAACCCCATGGACAGAAGAGCCTGGCGAGCTACAGTCCATGGGGTCACAAAAGAGTTGGACATGACTACGCACGCACAGCCCAATCTAACTCGTTTGTGATAATGATTGCTTTTGTATTCACAATTTTGTGTGCATTTTAGTGCCTTCCTTTTCCTCAGTGTCTTCCTTTTCTCAGGTATTATCCATCGATTCTATTATTGAGTTTGTCCTGTGACACTGTTTAACTTAGCTGATGCCCTCTTCCCCAGCATCTGGATTGAAATAATACTTTAACCCCAAATACTGTAGAAGACCATCATCAAGCTTAACCTACACTCTGTACATGCTTCCGTCTCCTCTCATTTTCTGATAGTTGTACTGTATCTATCTTGCCAGAACATGAAGTCAATACATGTTCTACTGTCTCATTTAATTATGCATCTTACATCTACAAGCATGTATGTGTATATTGTATATGTGTATGCAGACACACACGTGTATACATGTACACAAATATACTATATGTGCATATATACACATATACATACGCATATACTATCTCTTGAATCCATGCACTAAGGACCGATCTCTCATTTCCTGAGCTCTGTCTTTAGCTGCATAGAAGTGTATTGATATTAATTTGGAGAGTAAAACTGAAATTTTTTTCTGTTTTCAGAATTTTCTTCTCTGTATATATTGCCCAGATAACACATCCCATTCCTGTCCACTAAATCTCAGGGAATTCCTTCTAACCAACTGGGGTATGACCCCCTTTCTTATATTCTTCCCTCATTTAGCTGAAATCCCCTATTGCCTTATTTTAAAAACCCAAAGAAAGTCCTTTGTTTTCTCACATTTGTTGTTCAAGGTATTGTATTTCTTGTATTTTTTGTCTGTAAAGCTAGATAACTTTTGGATTACACAAGGATCTCAGACTTTTGCACAATTACTGGTTAAATTTAGTCACGGCCATTATAATTGCTAACTATTAAACAAAATCATGAATGTGGCATCTGGAAGCTATAAAGGTTGTGAAAGTGGGAAGAGAATTAAGTAATCTAGAAAAGAGTCAGCAGACGAGAGAGAAAGCAGTAGAAGGTTTTAGATGGGATGATAATTAATTTGGATGTGAATGGAAATGGGCAATGCATATTTGCACGTTCCTTTAGAGAAAAACTGTTGTTGGGAGATGTGACATCTACTCTTTTGTAGAACTTTATTGTTTGAAAGAACAAGTTCAGATATTCAAATGTACAAATCATCTTTAACATGCCATCAACAAATAGATTTGAATGCCAAGTCTGATGATTTCAATGTCTCAACTTTGGAGAATCAGATTTACAGTTTTTCTTTTCTTTTTTTTTCAAATAAAAGACCATTAATATAAGAAGCATTATTTCCGTGTGTGTGTGCTGAGTGATACAGAAATGTCAGAAAATGCTACTATATCCAAACCCTCATCTGTCTAACTCAGCACTTGTCAAAAGATGGAGCACAAAGATAAAAGTGGGTTTTATTGCTCTGGGTTTTATTACCCGTTGATTCAGTGGTTATACCAAGTATACCACCTTTGAGAAATACACGCATATTTTTAAACCAGTGATGTGATTTACCTGGGAGTTTCATTTCGGACGATAAGGGGATGAAAAGATTTTGATGACCACAAGGCAGATTTTCCTTTTACTTCGAGGAAAGAACTTTTGGACCAGATGAAGCTGACTATACTCAAGGGTGAGAAACCATTACAGAATGGACTTCCTCCACTTCTCAGACCTAATCCTGGCAAGGCTCAGTTGTGTCTGACTCTTTGTGACCCAATGGGTTATATAGCCACCAGGCTCCTCTGTCCATGGAATTTCCCAGGCAAGAATACCGGAGTGGGTTGCCACTCCCTTCTCCGGGGATCTTCCCAACCCAGGGATCGAACCTGTGTCTCTTGGGTCTCCTGCACTGGCAGATGGCTTCTTTACCAGCTGAGCTATCAGGGAAGCCCAGAGATCTATATGCTGCCTGGCTTATTAGAAGCCACAACTTCCCATTTTGCTCTCATTGAATCCAGGGTGTCTGAAAATTTGGAATCCCAACTCACCTAAACCCAGACATTTGTTTGTTCACCAGGCAGTGAATAAATCCTTCAAGGAGGATGAAGGTATTTCTTCTAAACTCACATAGGGCTTTTTGCTATCTGTCATTCTTATCATCACAATTACTGTTGAAGGTATTATCATTATCTTCCTTTTGTGAATGAGACATGGCTGCAGAGTGGTGAAGTGAGCTGCGAGGTGAACCCAGAGGGTCTGCCTTCTTTGCTCTTAAGCACTATTCTGAATGGAGAATCCCATGGACAGAGGAGCCTGGCAGGCTGCAGTCCATAGGGCTGCAGAGTCCAACGCAACTAAAGGAATTTGAGCATGTGCACTATTCTGAATCGCCACGGTCAAGGCCACACAGGGTGCCTGACATACAGAAGATATCCAGTAAACCCAATCAACATGCAGCTCCCAAAATCATAGTTGAAAAAGCACTGCTGAATAGGTAGAAATCTCCATGCTGCCCTGCAGTATTTCTTAGACTTTTGTCTGTAGGCCACACACATCAGAACATTGGACTTTACTTCGCTCGTACAGAATCGGAAATGTAGGAACTGAGACATAAGAATGCTCGTTTTTAGCCACAACTAAGACCCATCCATCACTGCCAAATAAATAAATTTTTGTTTTTTTTTTAAAGACAACAAAAAAAGAATGCTCACTTTTAGACTCTTCCCTCTGGCAAATGTTTTGAACACCAAAGCTTAAAGACTCCAGTGAAGTAGGACTTGGGAATTAGAATATCTGGGACATTCATATAATATGTAGGGCATATTATGTTACAATCTGGGACAGCTGTCTATAATTTACTACTTATTTCTGTGTGTATATTCAAAGTCATTAAAATATTCAAAATGTTTAATAGCAAAGTCACAGGGAAATAGCTTACAGCCAGCTCTACACATAGTTACTGCAAACAGTAGGAATGGTTTATGGTGACAAGGAAAAAAATAATCGAACGATACATCGCCGACAACCATCCTTTCTGCTGGACGATATCTCTGTGGGGCCATGGTCAATCTCTCTTGCTCCCTGTGTACCCTATGTTATGAACAATATTTTATGCTTCTCTGTCCATATAATTCCCCAGGTAAGAGTGGTGGAGTGGGAGGCCATTTCCTTCTCCAGGGGATCTTCCTAACCCAGGGACTGAACCCGGGTCTCCTGTATTGCAGGCCGTTTCTTTACCATCTGAGCCACCAGGGAAGGCCCCATCCTATATTAAGGACAATTTATATTACCCACATCTATCTGACATTTAATAATTTGAGGGAAAGAATTCTGTACAAGGGAGAAAAAGTTTTTCCACCAATACCTAATCCAACTATTACACTTTTCTTTTCTTTTCTTTTTACTTTATTTTGCTTTACAATCTGTCTCTTATACACATCTAGATGTGTATAAGAGACAGNACCACAGCATGCAAGACCTCCCTGTCTGTCACCAGCTCTTGGAGTTTACCAAGCTCATGTCCATTGAGTCAGTGATGCCATCCAACCATCTCATCCTCTGTTGTCCCCTTCTCCTCCTGCCCTCAATCTTTCCCAGCATCAGGGTCTTTTCAAATGAGTCAGCTGTTTGTATCAGGCGGCCAAAATATTCGAGTTTCAGCTTCAGCATCAGTCCTTCCAATAAATACACCCAGGACTGACTTCCTTTAGGATGGACTGCTTGGATTTCCTTGCAGTCCAAGGGACTCTCAAGAGTCTTCTCCAACATCACAGTTCAAAATTATCAATTCTTCGGTGCTCGGCTTTCTTTATAGTCCAACTCTCACATCCGTACATGACTACTGGAAAAACCATAGCCTTGATCAGACAGACCTTTATTGACAAAGTAATGTCTCTGCTTTTTAATGTGCTGTCTAAGTTGGTCATAACTTTCCTTCCAAGGAGTAAGCATCTTTTAATTTCGTGGTTGCAATTACCATCTGCAGTGATTCTGGAGTCCAGAAAAATAAAGTCAGCCACTGTTTCCTCATCTATTTGCCATGAAGTGATGGGACTGGATGTCATGAACTAAGTTTTCTGAATGTTGAGCTTTAAGCCAACATTTTCACTCTCCTCTTTCACTTTCATCAAAAGGCTCTTTTTAGTTCTTCACTTTCTGTCATAAGGGTGGTATAATCTGCATGTCTCAGGTTATTGATATTTCTCCCAGCAATCTTGATTTCAGCTTGTGCTTCTTCCAACCTAGTGTTTCTCATGATATATTCTGTATATAAGTTAAAGAAGCAGGATGACAATATACAGCCTTGATGTACTCCTTTTCCTATTTGGAGCCAGTCTCTTGTTCCATGTCCAGTTCTAGCTGTTGCTTCCTGACCTGCATACAGGGTTCTCAAGAGGCAGGTCAGGTGGTCTGGTATTCCCATGTCTTTAAGAATTTTCTTAAGAATTTTCCACAGGGAGCCTGTTAAGCGTTCATAAATATTCTATACATGCATACATCTGATTACAACAGACTGAATTATGGGAAAGACATAAATATTATAACCTGTTGCTATGTAACTTGCAAATGTCAATCAAAACTGTCAGTCCATACCCTCCTAGATGAATATGTAAAAGTTTGTCTTGAAAAATCTCATACCTAATCATTCCATCTCCAGTGCCTTTCTTGACTTCGCTCATCTCTCTCTTGAGGTATTCTTTCTATTCTTCCTTTGATAAACTTGTTTTTGCCATGCTTAAGACCTCAGATCCTTCTTTGTGTCCTTACCAAGAGCCAAGGCCCACGAGGAAGTGTTCTCTTTGACTCTCCCTATCTGATTATAGTTTGAAGAGGTATCAGTTTTTCTTATAACCATATTTTCAATGAAATGAGATGAAAACTAAAAGCACACTAAAATGAAAATAAAATTTAACAGTGATTTGTCTCATGAACTTTCAAGGCTACCAAGGGCAATAAAGTCAAGGTATCTGGTCTTTTAGTCGTCAGCCTAGACAAACAGAGCTTGGATTACAGAGAGCAATGGGTGGTTATTTCAATGAACCTACTTCATACCAAAGAGGCAAAGCCTTATACTAGGTACAGTGAAGATAGTTTCTGTTAATTTGCAAAGGCAAACATTGAGACAGCATTAAAAAACAACATTGCATACCTCCATTTCAACATCATTTCTGTGTAACCATCATATCTCTACTATTAGAATCATTTAACACACTAATGATATTTTTTTTTTTTTGAGATTTGCTTACTTAAATTTTTGACTGTGATGGGTCTTCATGTCTGTGAATAGACGTTCTTTAGTTGTGGTTAGCTAGTGGGGTTAATTTTTGTTGTCTTGTGTGGACCTCTCCTCTCATGGCTTCTCCTGTTGTGGAGAATGGGCTCTAGGTGCACTGGCTTCAGTGGTTGCAGCACGTGGGCTCAACAGTTGTGGTGCAAGGACTTAGTTGCTCCACAGAATGTAGGATCTTCCTGGATCAGGGATAGAACTGGTGTCCTCTGCATTGCAAGGCAGATTCTTAACCACTGGACCACTAGGGAAGCCCTGATAGGATTTTTAAATGCAGAAGTGTTTATGGAAAACCTTATTTGAAAATGACCAAAAACATAGTAGAGCTAAGATATATTGTTTTTGAAGTAATTATAATACACTTAACTACATGCAGGCACATATTATTACACTTATCCAGTTAATTCTAACTCCTGTGATAATTTTATAAAGACTCAAATTAAACTCCTTTTAGGCCACCAAACTCATCTCACTTAGGCATTTGGCAACTAAATATGAGTAAGACGTGTCTAATTTTTTGGCTTGTCTTGGTTTTTCTAAATCAAATGCATTCCATAGTGTTATCACATAACATTTTCTTTTTGTATTGTTATTAACCTTTCTTAATTAGTTCTTGTGGGTAGTGTGTGCATGTGCGCTAAGTAGCTTCAATTGTGTCCAACTCTTTGCAGCCCTATGGACAGTAGCCCGCTATGGTCCTCTTGTTCATGGGATTCTCCAGGCAAGAATACTGGAGTGGTTGCCCTCTTCCAGGGGATCTTCCCCACATAGGGATTGAACCTGCATCTCTTATTTCTCCTGCATTCGCAGTTGGGTTCTTTATCACTAGAGCGACCTGAAAAGCCCTCTTATGGGTAGGACTGAGACCAGTTCCCACATTTGGGGAAGGAAAATGGTTGGGACCTTTATTTTTTTTGCTTGAGACAAAAAGATTCACAAAAAAGGATTAGATTTGACTGCCTTCTCTTTATGTTTCATTATTTTTCTTTTCTTCATTTCCCTCATTTCTTTCTTTTATATTATAGCCACCTCTTTTCCACCCTACAAATTCCTATTTTAATAAGGATTTGTTTATTTTGAGGAAAAATGTTCCCCAAATAAACCAGAATATCAACTTTAGAAAACAAATCTTAAGACTATTAAACTAGATGCATTTGATGTGCCAGCTCTCATTCACAACAATACAGTGTTACATTTATGTTGAACAGCCCCATATAACATTCTTAGGTGGGATTTAACATGCATATCTCTAACTCAAAGCTGCTCTCAAGTGCTAATGAGATTGCCTTTGTAGTTAGGTGGACATCACCTAAGATTTGGTTTCAGTGTCAAGACTGATGACATCATACACCAAGGAGAGGATGAAAAGATTTTTTTTTTTTAAATTTACATACTGAGACTGTATGTGGAGAACAGGGTGGGATTCTTATGGTGGTTAAGGGATGAAGCAGGAGTGAGTCTGCCCAGAGCAAAAACTTGTGTAGTTTGCACTTCCTGCTGTCACTAAGGACTTTTTATTAGTGTGTTCATATGTGGCCCAGAGAGGCAGCAAGCTCCCAAAAATGGAGTCACTCAAGTTGCTTCCTTCCCTCCCTACTCTTTTCCTCCCTTCCTTCCTCTACCCCTCCCTCCCTTCTTTTCTCTCTTCCTTCTTTGTATGCACACTATAATTTTTCTTTCATCTGCCATCATTTTTATATCCTTTTTCATTTTTATTTTTTACTTTCATTCCAATTTAGAATTACCATGTATCTCTGAAGACAGCCAGTGAATTGGTAGAGAGGGTACATCCTTTTTCATAATACTCTGAACAAGACAGGTCATCTAAGGCAGCAACACTGGTATCTTATGCCTTCTGTTTCCCAGAAATTGGACTTAGTAGTTTTTTTCTCTTCTGAACATCTTCAAAAGAGATTCATTGGATGTACCACATGCAGAAAAAAGCAGTCAGTACATTAACTTGAGCAACTACCACCATATGTTCTGAATTATTGAGCTTTACAGCACACTATAATAGTCACAGATTAAAAATTTTAACCACTTGTAAAAGAATGAAGCTAGATCACTTTCTAACACCACACACAAAAATAAACTCAAAATGGATTAAAGATCTAAACGTAAAACCAGAAACTATAAAACTCCTAGCGGAGAACACAGGCAAAACACTCTCTGACATAAATCACAGCAGGATCCTCTATGATCCACCTCCCAGAATACTGGAAATAAAAGCAAAAATAAACAAATGGGATCTAATTAAAATTAAAAGCCNTCTCTTTTGCTGTCTTGCATACAGGGTCCTCATTACCATCTTTCTAAATTCCATATATATGTGTTAGTATACTGTATTGGCAAGAATATACAATGGATTAAAGACAATCTCTTTAACAAGTGGTGCTGGGAAAACTGGTCAACCACTTGTAAAAGAATGAAACTAGATCACTTTCTAACACCACACACAAAAATAAACTCAAAAAGGATTAAAGATCTAAACGTAAGACTAGAAACTATAAAACTCCTAGAGGAGAACATAGGCAAAACACTCTCCTACATAAATCACAGCAGGATCCTCTATGATCCACCTCCCAGAATACTGGAAATAAAAGCAAAAATAAACAAATGGGATCTAATTAAAATTAAAAGCTTCTGTACAACAAAGGAAACTATAAGCAAGGTGAAAAGACAGCCTTCTGAATGGGAGAAAATAATAGCAAATGAAGCAACTGACAAACAACTAATCTCAAAAATGTACAAGCAACTTATGCAGCTCAAGTCCAGAAAAATTAATGACCCAATCAATAAATGGGCCAAAGAACTAAATAGACATTTCTCCAAAGAAGACATATGGATGGCTAATACACTTTTCTTGCCTAACGCCAGGGGGGTCTGTAAAATGCTTTTTACCAGAGCCAACATTTTTGTAGTGGCTTTCACAGGCAAAAGGAATTTATCAGATCAAGTTCACACTGGAGGACCTCCGTGCCTTTTAACATCTCAGAATTCATCCAGGTTTTGCATTGCCAAATTAGTTCAAAGACTAAGGCACACAATTACACAAAGAGATTATGAGAGCTCTCTTGTCATCAGCATATTACTTCTGAGATAAGAAAGAGGCAGAACAGATGCTGAATTGGGCAAAGAAAAAGAAGAGAGGGCCTTCAGCTGTTCTCCAGAGGAAAAAGGTGATATCCTAGTAAACTGATCAGCACGGTTGGTAGTGGATGCCGTAACGACACTTCAGCTACTTCTCAAGTTGTATGGATTATCATTTGCCATGAAAATGGGCACAGATCAGATGTCTGCAGGAGCAGTTATTTCCATAACTTCAACCAAAGAACTGCCCATGTTCTCATTAGCCTAACTCAGAACAGTAAGTAAGAAACGGGAACCCATCAGCCCTGATAACCTGATTGTCCCAACAACCTTGATGATCAGTAGGAGGAAGGCAATGCCAGCAAAATACTAACAGGTAAATAGCACAGTTCAAAGAATGGCCATTGGACCTGCTGTCTTCTTGCTAAATGGGAAACCGAGACTGGAGGGGTCAATAATGTATAGAAAGCCATACCTGGGGAAGATATGCATAGTATTCAAAAAAAGAGGTTTCCTGACATGGTATGGTGTCCTCGGGCCACATACAATTCCTATTAACAAGCTTTACTGAGTGAGGCTCTTCATCCTCACCTTGTTCATTAAATGAATGGAGTGGAGTAGATCAGTTCAGTTCAGTTCAGTCGCTCAGCCGTGTCCGACTCTTTGCGACCCCATGAATCGCAGCACGCCAGGCCTCCCTGTCCATCAACAACTCCCGGAGTTCACTCAAACTCACGTCCATCGAGTCTGTGATGCCATCCAACCATCTCATCCTCTGTCGTCCCCTTCTCCTCCTGCCCCCAACCCCTCCCAGCATCAGAGTCTTTGCCAATGAGTCAACTCTTCGCATGAGGTGGGCAAAGTACTGGAGTTGCCGCTTCAGCAGATAGGTAACACTAATACTCTGACCTTTCTGTGTTACTGGTCTCAGCACCAGTTGCCAGCAGAGGGCGCCAGAGTCCTTTGAAAGTAAGGGTGTGTGTGTGTGTGTGTGTGTGGGGGATGTGTGTGTGTGTGTGTGTGTGTGTGTGTGTGTCGCAGTCTCAGCGTTCAAATTAGCCAGCGTGAATCAAATTATTGCTTGGGGTTAGAGATGGGGGCGTCTTGGAGTTATCTGACTCCTTCTTTCACTTTCTTAAGGAGGGAGAAAAAACCCTTTTCATTAAATCGTAAGAGATATGCCGTTACAGTGTAACTTGTTAATCAAAACAGGCTTCCCAAATCCAAATGCAATTAAAATTGAGTTTTCAGACCTTTATCTCCTTCCTCCTGGGTATGTAGTCTGCTCTGGGAACTCCTGCTGGGAATATTGCTTTGAAAACACTAATGCTGTAGCATGCTCCTGGATATGGCACCAGGGAAGGAGCGGGGAGGGTGGGGGGAGGCCTGTACTGTCCATTAAAGTGGAAGGAATCTGAAAGATGAGGACAGACACGGTGGCGCTCTGCAGTGACAGACGTCTCTGCAAGGCTTGCCCCAGAGACCAGTAGCACGATCATTCTCTCTTGCGGTCTTGGGTTGAAGAATTGCTGTCCCAGAATCACATGCCAAAATCATGGGGAGTTATTTTGAGGGGGAGGGGGGAGAAGAGAAGTGAGGCACCCTAAAAGAGAAGTGTTGGATGAATTCATGTCTGACTCCTTAGAAAGCCTCTACAGCACACTATTTAAGGACTTTCCCTAACGGGGGCATTCCCAGTGATACAGCTCCCCCATTGTAGAGCAATTATACTGGCAGCATCTTTGACCATCTTATTGGCTGTTTTGACTCAGTTGAGTATTTCTGGGAAGAATTGTCTGAGGAAATAAAGATGTCAGGCTCTCCAGTCTTTGCTAATTTCAAATTTTTTCTTCTAAAAATTAGACTGAACTGGGGTAGACCACCTCAAAATGAAGGCATTCTAGTTGTTCTGCTCACTACCAAGTTAGGTGTAATTTGACATTTGCATTCCTATCCCTTTTCTTTCAAATACTGGTTTTCAAGGATACTATGGGAACAAGAAAGAATGTTATCTGTCCTAGCTTGGGAAACACAAAAGGGGTTCCAGGGAAGTGGTATCTAATTTGAAACTTGAAGGATGTGTCAGTTCTAGCCAGACATGAAAGGGCTGGGATATGTGGTTTGGACAAAAGGAAGGCTCAGAAGGGAGGCTGTGCCCTTAAAGCATGTTTCCCATTTTTCCAGACAGCAACACAGTGGAAAATGATGACTGATCATGATACTGCTATGACACAGAAGAGGAGTTAGATCAATTCATTAACAGCATCAAATATAAGCAGTGGAAGAATTTCATCCGATAGAACTTGTTTACTCCAAATCGAGAATTGGATGTTGGATAAGGTCCAGAAAGAATTGTCTGTTGCTCAGGAGTCTTGTGGGTACAAGAGACTTGGATCTGATCTGAAAAGAACAAAAGAACAATTGATCTAAAAGAACAACATATTTTAACCTGTATTTCTGTGAAATCTGATAGAATGGAGAGAAGAGAAAGATCTCTGACTTCAGTAGATTTAATGGGAACTCACTGGACTGGATTACCCACAAGACCAACTCATTTCCAGTGTAGTTTGTTTAATTTGAGATGTTCCAGATCTATTGTTTTATATGTGAATGACTATCAGATGATCTCTGCCAGGCCTGTGAGCATATGCCAGGTTTGTGTTGAAACACGCCTTTTCTTGTCACCTCAATTTCCCAACAACACCCAGTGAAGACATCAGTAGAAAAAAATCCAAGTTTGAAATTCTTGTTTTTATTTCTGTTTTATTCACCTGGCTACAAGCAACTGAAAGATCATTATCACCAAAAAGATGTTGATATCAAGAAAGACCTGATGAAAGGTCTCAGGAAAACAGAGCTACGTACATTCCTGTGGTTGTCAACTTTTGCGTTTAGAGTCTGAGGAATTGGTATAGGGTGCAAGGGTAGGCAACGGCACCCCACTCCAGTACTCTTGTGTGAAAAATCCCATGGACAGAGGAGCCTGGTGGGCTGCAGTCCATGGGGTCGCTAAGAGTCGGACACGACTAAGCGACTTCACTTTCACTTTTCACTTTCATGCATTGGAGAAGGAAATGGCAACCCACTCCAGTGTTCTTGCCTGGAGAATCCCAGGGGCAGGGGAGCCTGGTGGGCTGCCGTCTATGGGGTCACACAGAGCTGGACACGACTGAAGCAACTTAGCAGCAGCAGCAGCAGCAGCAAGGGTAGGGGGTATAAAGACCATCTTCTAGGGCAGTCTGGAGGAAGTGAGTTCTGGTGACGTGACTTCTCTGCCTCTCGAGGACAGTGCATGTGTGTATGCTCCGTCGCTTCAGTTGCGTCCGACACTTCGTGAGCCTATGGACCGTGTAGGATGTGACCCTACGGACCAGGCTCCTTTGTCCATGGGATTCTTCGGCCAAGAATACTGGAGGGGGCTGCCATTTCCTCCTCCAGGGGATCTTCCAGACCCAGGGATCAAATCAGCGCCTCCTGTCTCCTGCACTGGCAGGCACGTTCTTTACCAGCGCGCCACCCGGGCAACCCCTAGAGTACAATATTTGAGGTTAAAAGAAAATGCAGGCATCTTATGGTTCAAATCCAAAATGTGATAAAAGGAGAAATGAAAGCCCAGACAGAGTAATCGGGAGTGTTGAAGGTGCTTCATTCGTTTAAACGTATACACCTGTTTGTTTACGTGTTTGTTTTTGGCTGTGCGGCGTCTTCGCTGCTGTGGGTGCTTCCCCCATTGCAGCGCTCAGGCTTCTCACCGCGGTGGCTTCCCTTGTCCTGGAGCCTTGGCACTGGGGCGCCAGGCTCCTGTAGCGGTGGCCCAAGGGCTCCGTAGTTAACGGCTCCCGGCTGAGGGTGAGAAGCCACCAGGAATGATGTCAGCAGGGAAATGCTTCTATCAAATGTGTGTCCTAGGAATGTCACGCTGGCAGCAAGGTGAAGAAAGACTTACTGAGTCAGGCGATGATGCAGGAAACTGGTGCAGATAAGAGATGGGAAGGATCTGAACTGGGGTCACGCCTATCCTAATGGGGAACAGATCTTGCATTTAAGAACCATTTCCGAGACAAAAATGCCAGGACTTGATGTTGAAAATATGAGAGGAGGCAGAGGGAGGTTTAGAGGTTTCTGAAAAAACTAGGAGTGTTGAGATCCAGTTAAGAGTTTTAAGCTTTAAACTTGAAAGGAGATCCTGAAGACTGTCCCAGGGAAGAGGATGTGTGTATTCAGTCGTGTCTGACTCTTTGAGACCCCCATGGACTGTAGCCTGCCAGGCTCCTCTGGTCCGTGGGGTTTTCCAGGTGAGATTACTGGAGTGGGTTGCCATTTCCTCCTCCAGAGGCTTTTCCTGACCCAGGGATCAAACTCAGGTCTCCTTCATTGCACTATGATTCTTTACCACTAAGCCACCTGGGAAGAAGACAGCTTCACTAAATAAGGGAAGGGGGTTTTTCTTAGGCCAAAACAAAGATAACACTCAAGCTCTGAGAATAAGAACCAGCACTAAGCAGCCAAATTGGCTTAAACATATATATATATATACACACACATATACATACATACATAAAATTTAGACTTTGTTGCAGCAATGCTGTTTCGCAGCAGAACATTCTTCTGCTCTAAAGTCATGAACAAAATTACAGATTTCTCAGTGTAACCAGATCCCAACTTCCTGTTTGAAAGCTTCCTATCTTTCCACAGGCTCAAAAACAAGCTCCAGCTGGCCTGATAAAATTAAAATTGCTCTTTAGGTGCAAAGAGTCGCCGTTTTTGCTGCGCCGCACAGGATGCAGTTTTGCTGCTGTGATTCACTGGGCAATTTGCTGGGGACGTGGGGGTGGCGGGACTTGTAACCCGGGACACTAGCTTTGTGTCTCTTATTTGTTAGCTAATAACGGGGAGAAAGAATTCTGGTCTTTCCAGTTTGCTGGGCTTCCCTGGTGGCTCAGACAGTAAAAAAATCTGCCTGTAATACGAAAGACCTGGGTTTGATTCCTGGTTTGGGAAGATCCCCTGCAGAAGGAAATGGCAACCCACTCCAGCATTCTTGTCTGGAAAATCTCTTGGACAGAGAAGCCTGGTGGGCTTCTCCATGGGGTCACAGTCCATGGGGTCACAAAGAGTCGGACACGACTGAGCGACTAACACACATTTCTAGTTTGCTAGTACGTGCTCAAATCTCCCACCCATTTACACCTCTATAGTTCACACAACTCAGATGTTCTACCCACTCGCTATTTTCCAAATGCCTGTGTGTTTCTTTCCTGTGATAACTCCCGGGCTCCCAGCTCTATTGCCAATGTAAGGCCTGTTTTAGACAGACTGAATAGGGCTAGCTTGAACTTCCAGTGCTATGATGAATAGGAATGGTGGGAATAGGCACCTTTGTCTTGTTCCTGATCTTAATGGTAAAAGTATTCAGTCTCTTACTTTTAAAATAATGGTATTAGGGACAGGGTTTTTTGTGCATTTTCTTTATCAAAGTATTCTCTTCTATTCCTAATTTCCTGAGAATTTTTATCATAAATAAATACTGGATTTTGTCAAATGCTTTTTCTGCATCAGTTGATAAAGATCGTATGATTTTCTTCTTTAGTCTATTGACATATTGGATTACATTAATTGATGTCTGAATATTGAACCAGGTCTTACATACCCAGAATACATTGTAGTTGGTAGTGACATGTAATTCTTTTTATACATTGCTGGATTCAGTTTACTAATATTTCACTAAAGATTTTTGTATCTCAATTTATGAGAAATATTGGTATGCAGTTTTCCTTTTCTTGTACAGTCCTTTATCTGGTTTAATATTTTCACAGTAATACCACATAAAAACACATTGAGGAGGGTTTCTTTCTATTCTGTTTTTCTGGAAGGGATCATGTAAACTTGGTATTAATTCTTCTTTAAATGTTTGGCAAATTTCTTTACTGAAACTGTCTGGGCATGGAGATTTCTTTGGAGGGAGCCTTATATTACAAATTAGAGCTTCCCAGGTGGCGTGAGTGGTAAAGAACCTGCCTGCCAATGCAAGAGACATAAGAGACGTGGGTTCGATCCCTGGGTTGGGGATATCCCCTGGAGAAGGGCATGGCAACCCACTCCAATACTCTTGCCTGGAGGATCTCCATAGACAGAGGAGCCTGGCAGGCTATAGTCCCTAGGGTCTCAAAGAATCGGACACAGCTGAAGCGACTTAGTGCACACATATTACAAACTAAAAATTTTTAGTGGTTATAGGAACTTTTAGCAGCCTATTAAATCTTGACCGAATGGTGGTAGTTTGTGGGTTTTAAGGAGTTAGTCCATTTCTTTAATGTTGTCAAACTTATAAGCACAAAGTTGCATTATTCTCCTATTATCCTTTTAATGGCTGCAGGATCTCTAGTAATATCCTCTGTTTTATGCCTGATGTTGCTGATTTATGTGTTTTCATCTTGCGTCTTTGTCAGTCCTGATAAAGGTTTTATAGCTTTATTGAAGAAACCAGCTTTTTGTTTCACTGATTTTCCTGTATTGTCTTCCTGTTTTCAGTGGTATTTATTTTTGCTCTTATCTTTGATACTTTATTTTTCCCTCTTGCTTTGTGTTTATATTGCTCTTGTTTTTCTAGGTTTTTATTTGTTTATTTGTTAAGAATCCAGATTATTGATACCTATGATCATCTCTGATGTTTTAGGTACTATAAATTATCCTTTCAGCATGGCTTAAGATATGCCTCACATATGTGGATATGTTGTATTTTATTCAGTTCTGTGTATTCTTAAAAGACTTTTCCTTTGAGACTTCCTTTTTAATCCATGTGTTATTTAAAAGTATGTGTCTTAATTTCTAAGTATTTTGAGATTTTCCTACTGTTGTTTACTGTTGATGAGTTTTAGTTTGACTCCATTATGATTAAATAATATACCCTGTATGATTTCAGGTCTTAAACATTTGTTGAGGCTTGTTTTATGGCCCAACTGCCATATATATATGTGCGTGTACTGGTGATAGGTTACTTCAGTCGTGTCCAACTCTTTGTGACCCCATAGACTGTAGCCCATCAGGCTCCTCTGTGCATGTGATTCTCCAGCAAGAATACTGGAGTGGATGGCCACGCCCTCCTCCAGGGGATCTTCCTGATCCAGGGATCAAACCCACATCTCTTATGTCTCCTGCATGGGTTCTGTTACCATTAGCGACATCTGGGATGCCTATATACATATATATGTTAATAAAATCAAAAGCAACTAGATAAAATATATGTGATACTCTGTTTTCATTTAAGATATTAAGATACATCAATGTGTCAGTTGATATATGTCTGTATAATTGGATTTTTTTTTTTAATGCTTTTGGTTGCAAGAATTACACGCTGAATGGAAACTAACTTTAAGCAGCGAAGTCCGAGTTAACAAGTTTCAGTTCACTTCAGTTCAGTCGCTCAGTCATGTCTGACTCTTTGCGACCCCATGAATCGCAGCATGCTAGGCCTCCCTATTCTAAAACCAGCTTGAACATCAGGGAGTTCACGGTTCACATATTGCTGAAGCCTGGCTTGGAGAATAAAGTTTCAGAGCGGACCTGCTACTTTTGGGCGCAGCCAAATCGAAGGAGAGAAAGCCATTCTCTCCTTTGTCCCACCTCTGTTTGCTCTATTAACTTTATTCTCACTCATCCTTTTTCCACACAGTGTCTAAGACTGCTACCCACATTTCTTCGCATGATGTTCCTATTTCAGATAATCTAGATAGTCTCCCCCCTCTCCCACCTCCCGCCCCCGCCCACAGTGGCTTCGGGGAAACATCCGAGGGTGGCTCTGAGTTGCTGGGGCCTGTGTCGTGTCGTCATGCTGCAGTCAGTCACTGTGGCCAGGGAAGAGATATTCTAATTGAGCAGACTGGATCACGGTCTGACTCTATGCGCCATATGATTGGCCAGCTCAGAAAGAGTAGAGTAGTGGTGGTGGAAAATAGTGGTGGCTAAAGAGCAACCCAAACCTCCTACAGCATCCTGAAGCCAAAGGAGACTGTCACCCAAAATGTATCTCCCCTTTTGTATTCCTCAAGTAGAAATGATTTGAGTATGTGGTGAGGCAATAACAGTGTGAAACCAAAATGAATCCCCTCTTATATAGGCAGCTTTATCAACCATATTTATTCTCTTGTACATTGTTAAACAAGCAGAAATTAGTGGGTACAAAAATCCTTGTGTTGAAAGATAAGTGAAAAATGTTAGTCGCTCAGTTGTGTCTGATTCTCTGCGACCCCATGGAGTGTGGCCTGCCAGACTCCTCTGTCCATAGAATTCTCCAGGCAAAAATACTAGGGTGGATTGCCATTTCCTTTTCCAGGAAATCTTCCTGACCCAGGGATTGAACCTGGGTCTCCTGCATTACAGGCAAAGTCTTTACCATCTGAGCCACCAGGCAAGCCCAAACACGCAGAAATTAGTGGATGCAAAAATCCCTGTGCCATGTGTTGAAAGGTAAGGGTTATTTAAAAGTATTTATTAATTTAGCTGCACTGGGTCCTAGCTGTGGCATGTGGAATCTTAGGTAGGGACACTCCTAGCTGTGGCCTGTGGGGTCCATTTCCCTGACCAGGGAGAGAACCCAGGCCCCTTGCCTTGAGAGCGCAGTCTTAGCCACTGGACCACCAGGGAGGTCCCAAAAAATAAGTTTAAAAATAGGCAGTAACAGGAAGATAGGGCTTTAATGACAGGTAGATGAATATACTGAAAGCACTAGAGAGGGAATACCACATGTCAGGAATGAAGTAAGTACATGTGTGAATAGGCAGGAAGTCTATAGTAAGATGGAGTAAATTGGAAATGGAATTGTTGAGAAGAAAAAAAAAAAGTTGCCATGCCCTCCTCCAGGGGATCTTCCTGACCCAGGGATCAAACCCATGTCTCTTATGTCTCCTGCCTTGGCAGGCAAGTTGGAAAGAGGCTCTGTTGTGGGATATCGTGCCTGTGGTGAAGGCAGTCAGGATGAGAACTGCTGGCTTTGTTGGAATGGCATTCTCCCCCAGAACCCATGATTGACAGACTCAACAGCTGTACCACACCACTGCCTCCATCTTTCAAGACTTTAATGACTATTTCCAGGTTTCCCTGGCCTGTGAACTGTTCCTCTCCTGTTACTCATGTCTCATGAACGATACTGACATTGAGTCCAGGCAATCCGGATCAGAAAGTGTTCCCAATCCCAGACTCCCCCTTCGCTGGTCTGCTGGGAGTTGGAAGTCTTCTCCTTTCTCATTCCACACAGGAAGTGATATTCTCCCGGGAGCACTAATCCTGGCCACCCTGGCTGCTGATAACAAGCCTCTCTGTCATCCAGGGGGTGGGACCCCTCCTGCCTCCTTTCTCAGTTTTTAGCAACAGCAGCAGCTGTTCAAGTCACACAATTTCTCCTTGTTGTTCTTGATTTCTTTCTTTCTTCAGAAAAAAAAATTTTTTTTTAATGAAGTCTTTACCTTCCTCAAACTGCTTTCCCAATGTGAGGCCAAGAGATTAAATCGCCTCAGGGTAACTCACCCACCAGCTGTTGCTGCTGGCTTCCCATGATTGTCAGTGACTTCATTGAAAACGTATGTGTGATCTTTCAACATGTCCACAAGTGGAGTGGGGAAAAATTGCTGCTGGAAAAAAGTTTCCTGATGTTTCACTAAGTGCATGCACATAATGAAACAGGATCTCAGGACAGTCATTTCAAATGACTCCCTGGTCCCTCTGCTTTCTCCCTTCTTTTGATTTTAGCAGCCAGAGTCCAAAGCTTTGCCACACAGAGAGTTGGGTCGTTTAGCTGTGCAAGCATCGGGTTCTGGGGGAAGGCACGAAGTGTGGGCAAGGCCTGGCCACCCACTCAAGGCTCATGGCAGTGCTTTCGGCAGTTCAGTTATTGCTTTTCTAGCCACTCTGTGTCCAAGAGTAACCCCAGCCTCTTTAGGCATTCTTCTAGCAAACAGATGGAGTCTAAGTTGCAGCACTCAGTATCTTCGATGTGCCGCGTGGGCTCTCAAGTTAAGACACAGGCTCAGTAGTGGTAGTGTGGGGGCTTAGTTGCCTGAGGCATATGGGATCCTAGTTCTTTGACAGGGATCGAACCCACATTTCCTGCATTGGAAGGCAGATTCTTAACCACTGGCAAGCACTCACCTAATCATGTGACCCCATAGACTGTAGCCTGCCAGTCTCTACCATCCATGGAATTTTCCAGGCAAGAATATTGGAGTGGGTTGCCATTTCATCCTCCATCTTTATCACTGGACTGCCAGGAAAATCACCAGAAGTGCTCTTTGAGGAGAAGCTGACCCTGAAGTTAGACTGGGAGCATTCCTTTATTTAGTCAGCATTATTAAGTTTTTACAAAGCAAGTCTCTTTATTATGTGTTATGAATACAAAAGAAGTGTGACGTGGCACCTCCCCTCCCAGTGTAGATATGTAAATATTCAATTAAAATATATTTCACATCCCTGTTGTTAGAAATAAACCAGAGTCTGTAAACATACATGAAAAGAGGCAATTCCTACAGTCTCCCCCGACCTCCCAAGGTCATATTAACTGTTCTTCTTAAGTGTGGTCATGGCTCCTGGTTTATCTCTACCACAGGACTGTGGCAACAGTAGTGACAGCTAACACTTATCGAGGCCTTGCACGTGTCAGAGCGTTCCATTTGCTTTCTGCGCTTTATCTCATTTAGTCACGGCAACCCCTCTACAGTATAGCTACTATTGTTAGCCTCATTGAACAGGCGGTGAAATTGTGACCGTGAGAGATTAAATAATCTGTCCAGGTCATGCTAGAGATAAAGAGTGGATGGCGCCAGTATTCTAGTCCAGGTTCTAACTGTCCGTTCAGTTGTCTTTCTGGAGTTAACCAGGAAAAGAAGGGAGAAGAAGTGCTCTAGATACTGGGATCAGCCCAGCCTCAAAGATGCAGAGCAGGGAGAGGGCGTGGCCATTCCAGGAGCTACAGGAGTTTGGAGTTTCGGAAACCCATGGTGCATCTTGGCATGCGGGAGAGAACAAGGATGAGGAGTGGCTACACGGTAGATTCTGATGAACCTCTTTTTCTGGAATGTTGTTCATGGTTATGGCTGATATTCTAAAAACAAAGTCTGGAGAAAAGGAAGTAAAAGAAATTCCATGCATTAAGGCAAAGCAAGACAAGAGTGAAAAACAAACTTGCATGGATCAGACAAAAGGGAGTTTAGCATAATGTGGGGGATAAACTCATGCAAAAATGGGAGCTCCATAAAGGTTACATAATAATAATACTTGATGAGGATGAGAGAGTTAGCATCACTGACTCGACGGACATGAGTTTGAGCAAACTTTGGGAGATAGTGAAGGACAGAGGAGTCTGGTGTGCTGTAGTCCATAGGGTTGCAAAGGAGTTGGACATGACTTGGCTACTGAACAACAATAATGCAAAATTATTTTGTATTAGTTTGAAACCAAAATAATAGAATAATTTTGTATTATTATTACTATTTTGGCCTATTTTATTCACTGATGCCTAGAAAGGTGGAACAATGCCCAGATTATAGTAAGTACTGAAATATTTGATTGACTAGATGAATGAATGAATGAGGCTGATAGGATGAGTTAGACCCAAATCACTGAGGTGTTTATGTTCTATCTTAGTAAAGATTTTTAATTTCTTTTTTTTCTCTGAAGTTTGATTGGAATAATGATATATATGAATTTAAGAAGAATATCTTTGGTTTCCATGGGGCACTATGGATTATGTTCAATTTTGGCAAGATACTAGAAATGGACCATTATTTAAGGGGTCTTTGTAGAAGTGTCACAGAGTGCAATGAAAGCTGTGTATTCCTCTTGAGATGTTTTTGAGAAGCCGTTTGTATGGAAGTGTCCAGTAACAAAAGGAAGAAGAGACAGCAGACTTCTGGGGAATGCTTTCATAGATGGTCAGGAGACCTGGATCCAGGGAAGAAACTGGCAGAAATGCTTCAGAAAGTGCTCAGAATAAAATGATGATGGGACAGTGGTATTTCAAGCAGGTGGGGAGTCGCCAGGACTAAATGCTTCAGAAAGGAAAGAGAAGTAATGTGAGAACTGCGGAAGGATCCTTGAACTTGTCGTTGATGGTCACTAGCGACCTTGGAGGAGGACGTCCGTCTGAGGGGCTTACGTTCCTGTGAGTTCCAGGAGTGAGTGGGAGAGTGTTTGGGAAAGTGTTAGAAGGAAATGGCAACCCACTCCAGTACTCTTGCCTAGAAAATCCCATGGACAGAGAAGCCTGGTGTCCATGGGGTCGCAAAGAGTCGGACACGACTGAGCGACTTCACTCACTTCACTTTAGATACGTTTGGGATGTTTAAAAAGAAGAGGGAAAAGACGATTGAGAGAGAGCAAAAGATAAAACAAAATAAATAATAATGCTTGTTTGCTTTTTAAATGCACACTTTCAAAATAATTGAAGAGTAAAGGATTAGCCAAAGGGGAGAAAAGAAGAAGTGTGAAACTGAATATCAAAGAAAAACGATGAGACTGGAAAAGAATACAGATGAAGCAGCTAGACTTGCAAAGCAATGAAAAGCTTTTCTTTCTTAGACAGTGGATTGAGTTAGGGAGAAAATTTGGAGGAAGAAGAGAGAAATGTAATAAAGGTCTGGGTGTTCTGATAAGATCATTTTGAATGAATGAATGAGTGAATGAATGAAGAGTTGAGTCTGACTTCCCTTAGTGGGAGTAGCCTCTCTGGAAACTGTTAATCTAGCTTGTGGTAGAGACTGAGTAAATGTTTATTGATTGAGTGAATTAGGACTCATAGGAAGAAAAGAATTCATTCATGCTGAGACAGCAGGGTTGGCATAACAGCTTTGTGTGTGAAAGTGGGAACCTTACTGTGGAAAGTGGGAACTAGATGTGAAGAACAGAGGTACCACTCAGCATCTGAAATCCAGCTGGGGGTGGGCAGTTTATGGTTTTGCTGATTAGCACCATAAGCATTTTTCTCCTTTTCTGCACTCAAAACCCTGGAAATAGAGGGTGGAAATTGGAAAGGCAGATGATGACATGGAAGGTCAAGAAGAGACAGGAG
Organism: Oreotragus oreotragus; assembly: GCA_006410675.1. Classification (NCBI taxonomy): domain Eukaryota; kingdom Metazoa; phylum Chordata; class Mammalia; order Artiodactyla; family Bovidae; genus Oreotragus; species Oreotragus oreotragus. The sequence continues at coordinate 157,178 of SJYX01005240.1, forward strand.
GAGACTTGCACGACTGTAGCTGAAACAGCTACCCCTTGGCCTCTAGCTAGTAGGGGACTCGAGAAAGATAGATCTGGGAGAGCGGGAAGGGATTTAGGGACAGAGCTGGAAACAAGGGCAAAGAGAAGGTTTAGTGGCAATGACGAAGTGGAATGTGAATAATAAAAGCTTACTTGGCCTTTTTAAAACATAGCATTTATCAACTGTTTACATCCCAGGATTTTTTGTATTTACTTTATACTCTCATAAAGAGATAAATGATATGATCATTCCTAAGACTGCAGATGAGGAAACTGAAGTTATAGAAGTTATTTGTTCAATGTCACACAGCTTGTAAATTTCAGAATAGGAACTATCACCCTCAGCCATCCAATTCCTAAACTGGATTGAATTCTTAACCTTAACATTGTAATGGCACCTCAGGTTGTATTAATGCATGAATTTCAGAATTTGATATATTAGAATTGAATTAGCTTTTGGTGCTGGTGTTATCTAAGGGACAGGTCTGTGTTCAGTGACTGAAGGGCAGTGAAGGTGAAAGCTAAAGAGTTTATTCTAGATATTAGGTCAACAGTAGGAACACTGTACTTTCCCTGATCAACTGCCAGAAAAACCTTGGCATACGCAGTTCTCTGAGACAAGCTTCTTTCCCCTTGTAATCATGTGTGTGCATACACAGATTGATTTAAATTTTCAGAAGCTGAATTAGCATCTGTGTTTGAGAAAGTTGCATAAGATGCTGTGAAGTTCATTTTCCTTGCCTTCTGGGTTCTCAGTGGGGTCCTCAAAGAGGATCAGTTGTGTTTCAGTAGGAGAAAAAGATGTAGTTTTACTGACTGAAACTGTTTCGGAAAAAATAATAAGGACCAATATAATATTCTGTTTGATTTTAAGTCAAGTGCTTAACTGGGAGTTGACCGCCTACAGGCAATTAACCTGGAGTTGAATGGACCTTGTTCTTCCTTGTCATTATCTCAGCCACACTTTGATAGATTTGTCTTCTCACTGAATGTGACATATCCTGTGAGACACCTATTACCACAAGATACTCAGGTTTTGCAGATTGTTGTGAATGAAGACACTTAGAGTCTCAGAATTGGAAAAAAAAAAAAAAAAAAAAGGTTCTCTGCACAATTGGCCTGTGTTGAATAGGTTTTAAAAAGAGATGAGGTGGATGATACCTCAGTAATCTCATCTTCATTTTACAATTGGAGAAACCAAGGCTCAGAGAGACAGTTTTCCTTCCCAGGCTTAGGAAACGTAAAAGTTTTGTTTTCACTTTTGCTAGCCCATTATCAGAGATTATCTGTAGCAGAGCTCATAATCCATTCTCTGTTTTCATTTAGCAACAGGTCCAAATATTTACATGAACATATTGCTCACTACCCGGCCACCTTTCCCACCTTTCCCACCTTTCCTTACAACAAGATGTGGTCATGTGACTAAAGTTTGACCAAAGTTATATAAGCAGTAGTGGCATTTGCATCTTCCAGACGTTCTCTTTAAAAGAGAGAAGGTATGTCCTTCAACTCTTTAATTCTGTTTAGTTCCTAGAATACACAATTGTTAATTTCAGAAAGAAACTTGGATCATGAGGATATTTTGGGAATTGAAGGACCAATTACAGAAGAGTCCTGGTTGCTGGTGACAGGAAGCCAGTGTATCAGCTGTGAAATGCTTACCTTAAGACTTTCAAATTTGAGAATGAAATGAACTTTTTCTTTACTTAGGCAATAATTTTCTACATCTCTTTTACTCACAGCAGAACTTAGTCCAAATGAACACAAATATGTATGATTTTTTTTTTTTTTTTTAAATCTTGAAAATGCTATTCCTGTGTGACTTGGAACTCTGGAGTTTGAGTCAGTACTGAAGTACTTAGTGTTTCCACCTACTCACTGATAGGTGTCAGTAATATCGGGGCCCTGCAGCATTAGAAGGTTGACATATTTCCTGCTCCTAAATCATTCATTGTGATGTTTGAGCCTCTCCCAGTTCTGAGGAATTAAAGAAAACCAGGGGTTTTTGTGACCAGGTAGATAGTGAAAACCAAGCTTCCTGTGATCTGGGGCCTCCCAATCTATTCTAGAAATATTAACAATTAGCATTTCCCTGAGTCTCTGGGCTTTTCTGACTTGTCCAAGCTTCAGAGGTGCCTCTGGAAACCCCAAGACTGGTTGGTGACCAAATTCAATCTAATCTTGACCAAAGGAGGCATTTTCCAGGAATGACACATTTTCATGTATGGCTCTAGACTGGACTACTTGCAGTAGGAGTGTGAGAAGGAATTTTTCCGTGTTCTAGATTCTTAATCTGAACATATCCCAATAACCATAAATTATGTGAGAGGAGGGACTATGGCAGTGTTGTTCTGTCAGTGTTTGGCACTGGGGGTGCCCTTTAATGACTGAGTAAACAAGAGAGAGTGGGAAAAGAAAGAAAGAAGGAGTGAGAAAGAAAGGAAGAATATATTAAAAAATAAAGAGAGAATTTTATGCATGGCATGAATGTCAAAATGATGTGTAGTGTGTGTGTGTGTTTAGGTTAGGGCTAGGCAAAAGTGTTTGTAAATGACTCTTGCATTCCTCATCCAGTTTCTCTCAATCATTAGTGTGTTTTGCTAAGAAGGATGTTCTCTTGGATATAAAAGTGTGAATGCCTTTCACTCAATCTCCCAACTAGAAGTTAACTCCGCTGCTAGTTTTAAGAGACCTCAGGCCACTGAGCAAACACAATCCCCAGAGTGATTAGCTTTAACCTCTCCAACCTTTTTTTCCTCATTTGCTGCCCTCACACGTTGGAGTTTTCTGCAGCTTCCTTGAACTCTGCTGTGGGGAGTCTTCTAGAGGAAATGGTTTTCATGAGGAGCCTTGGGAGATGAGTGAGTTTCTGTGAACACTTGGAGACTCCAAAGCAGCTGGTTCATGATGCGAAGATTCCTCTCTTTTGAAATCTCTCGTTGCAAAGGTCTTTGTTGAAGAAAGATAGGAAGGCTCCATCTAGGTCCCTGGGCTCCTGTGAGGTAATGAAGGTGATGAGCTCATAGAACCGAAAAGGGGTGATGGGAGGTCACCAGCTGTTCCATGAGCAGGAAGGAACAAGGTAAAGGTAGATTTACATGTCTCCAACTTAACTGCTTCACTTATGGCTCAGCTGGTAAAGAATCTTCCTGAAATGTGGGAGACCTGGGTTTGATCCCTGGGTTGGGAAGATCTCCTGGAAAAGGAAAAGACTACCCACTCCAGTATTCTGGCCTGGAGAATTCCATGGACTGTATAGTACATGGCGTCGCAAAGTGTGAGACAAGATTGAGCAACTTTCACTTTCACTTTCAACTTAACTGCAACCTATAGGCAGTTAAGTATAAGTTACTCCTCTGAGCCTTCCAGCAACTCTCCTAGTGGTGACATTATGTACAAGAAAAACCAGTGAGTGCATGCTTGCGTGTTCAGTTGCTTTAGTCATGTCCGACTCTGCGACCCTGTGGACCGGAGCCCTCCAGTTTCCTCTGTCCATGAGATTCTCCAGGCAAGAATATTGGAGTGGGTTTGCCATGCCCTCCTCTAGGGGATTTTCCCAACCCGGGATCAAACCTGTGTCCCCTGCGTCTCCTGCATTGCAAGCAGATTCTTTACCCACTGAGCCACCTGAGAAGCCCAAACCAATGAGATTACACTTTAAAAATGTTATTGAGATATCAGTTCAGTTCAGTCGCTCAGTCGTGTCCGACTCCTTGTGACCCCATGAATCGCGGTACGCCAGGCCTCGCTGTCCATCACCAACTGCCGGAGTTGACCCAAACCCATGTCCATTGTGTAAGCCACTAAGTTGTGGAGTGGTTTGTAATACAACAAATAAAAGCACAGCTATAACATGTAAGAACACCCAAAAAAGTGAATTTGCTATTTTATGTCTCCCCAGATTTTCTTAATCAAATATACGTCCCCTGAAACATCAAAATATGAAATATCATTATGTTTACTTACAAAAGCAAAATGATTAATGATTNCTCCCAGCATCAGGGTCTTTTCCAATGAGTCAACTCTTCACGTGAGGTGGCCAAAGTACTGGAGTTTCATAATTCCCACTAAAAAGTGTATCATTCCATGTGTTTTTGTATATCAGAACCAAATCATTCGAAGAACTGCTGATCAGAGTTAAAGATCTCATCCAGGTGAACCCTGATATTCAGAGGGCATCACCATTGCTCAAAACATGTTTGGACATTCCTGAGAAGTGCCTTCAGGGCTTATAGCACATTCTTTTGAGAAAGTTCTTTCTTCCCTATGGTGCTGAATCTTTATCCTCTGAGGGTGGAGTCGAGGGTGGAGAGACAAGTATCATGTAGAGCCAATTCTGTTGGATAAAGGTTCTGATCAAGCTGTGTAATAATGTTTGGGGTCAAAAACCAAAGGGTGGATTTAAAGTCTTTATTTACTTTCTTCTGTGGCTTAGAAGATGAAGGTGAAGTCGCTCAGTCTGTCGACTCTTTGCGACCCCGTGGACTGTAACCTACTAGGCTTCTCCGTCCATGGGATTCTCCAGGCAAGAATACTGGAGTGGATTGCCATTTCCTTCTCCAAGGGATCTTCCCAACCCAGGGATCGAACCCGGGTCTCCCGCATTGGAGGCAGATGCTTTAACCTCTGAGCCACCAGGGAAGAAGCAGGTCCTAAATGGAGTGAAGAAATTATTTTACTTTAATCTCTCTCACCGGCATTGTTGAATTAAGTAGAGAAGTTTCCTTTCAAAGAGATAATTAATTTCTTTCCCTTACAGTCACACTTGCGTGTGAAAATGGTATCTACACTAGAAAGATAGGGGTGAACAGACACTGGACCAGGAAATAGAATATGAAAAGAAAAATTCAGGTCCCATCGCTTACACCCAAGTATGCCGCTTAACTTCACCAGCTTTCCATTTCTGCCCTGTAACTGAGGCTAATACTGTCTACCTTGTATATTCAGCAGTAAGTTTAAAACTGCTGTAATATGTGAAAGGGAGAGTATCTAGTCTAAAAATTCTCACTGTTGCAACTTCAAGAAAAAATACTTTCCAGAGCTGAAGTCATGGGTATTAAAGATTGGGTGGAGATTTTGCTGGGAGGCATCAAGTTTATAGTAGGGCCAGGCCTGGGAGAAAGTAAATCTGAGTCTCTTTTTGTGACCCAATGATCTTAATCAACTTGTCCTTAAGGAGCCTTTAAAGTTTACTTAAGATAAATGTTTCTGTGTCTTTCTTTCCTGTTTTCAACCTAGTCACCTGCTATTCAGCCTTCACATTTCAGTTTAAATATCACTTTCTCATGTATTTTTTCCTGATTCCTCTTCCTACAACTAGGTTATGTCCCTCTGACACCTGGTTCCATAAGCTATAGGCTTCTTTTCTATGCAAATCTTTTTCTGTTTACAATTATTTATCAATATTTGCTAATGTCTCTGTTTGGGTCAGTTCTGTATTCCCATTACTTAGCATAGTACCTGGCGTGAGTCAGGTGCACAGCAAATATTGACTGGGTATGTTTACAACCAGATTCTTCTTTCCTTAACTCTTTAAGCTTGACCGGATATTTCTCACAGGAGCTCACGCTGTATTTTTCTAAAAATTATCATGGACTCATAAATTTGTTTTGTTGCTGTTCCGTCGCTCAGTCATGGCCAACTCTTTGCGACCCCATGGACTGCGGCACGCCAGGCTTCCCTGTCCTTCACCATCTCCCAGAGCTTGCTCAGACTCAGTTGGTGAGTAAATTTGTAGAGGAGATATGTTTTTTAATGCCCATTTTCTGCTGAGGGGCAAACTGAGGCTTTAGAAAGGAAGTGGTTTATTGAATGTCAACAAGCTAAGTAGGGATAGAAGCTGGACCAGAGTGCACGTTCATTGTCGTCATGAGGAAAGTTATACTTTACTCTGTCCAGTAACCGTTTTCTAGCCCTGTGTTCACTTTCTGTGAGCACATTGTAATGAACAGCATTTCCAAAATTTCCAAGTGTCAGTTCTGTATAAGTCAGGATTTGTTTTGACTTTGTGGGAAAGAAAACACCAAAATATGGTTTTTGTTTTTGAAACTGGGGTTTATTTCTCTTTGAGGTGACGGTCTTAAGGGACCCGTATTAGGGACCACCTTCCTATCTTTCACCTTTTACACAGGTCTTCCATTCCCAAGTTCATCTCAATCATCAAGATGGTTATTTTTTCAGCTGGCACTTCTGAGGAAAGAGGAAAGGCAAGGGCAGCTCCCTTTGGTTACGGACATTGCCAGCAAGTGGCCGTCACTACTTCTGCTCACATTCTGTTGGGCAGAACTTATCACATGACCGGAAATGGAGGCAGGAAAATGTAGTGTTGGTCCCACGCAGGCACGTGTCCAACTGAAAAAACAGGTCTCTGTTACTGAGGAGGAAGGTGTGAATGGATAGTGGGGATAACTCCCACAAATGCTTAGATTTCAGAGGATGGTCTATCTGTCTATCTATAATCCGAGAGTAGAATTTGCCAGGGCTAGAAGAAAAATGGGGCTTCCCTGGGTGGTTCAGATAGTAAAGAACCTGCCTTCAATCCAGAAGACCCAGATTTGATCCCTGGATTGGGACGATCCCCTGGAGAATAAAATGGCAACCCACTCGAGTATTCTTGCTTGGAGAATCCCATGGACAGAGGAGTTTGGTGGGCTACAGTGCATGGGGTGGCAGAGAGTTGAACACGACTAACATTTTCACTTTCAGAAGAAAAATGAGAAGTTTACAAAATACTTTGAGCATTCTCCTGTGGTCACGCATGTAGAAATGTATGGGTATAAAATATTCTGGACTTTTTCCTTCAGATAGACCAATCTGGGGATTGGGTATATATGTGGAAATGGAAAATTCCCAGAGGTGGTCTTATGAAATAGTCCGTGACTGTTTTTTTTTTTTTTTTTTTTTCCCATTTATACACTAATTCACTAATTCATCTATTGATTCACTGAACACTTACTGAAGGCCTGCTAGCCTTCAGGCACAAAGTCAATTTCCAAATGTTGTCATGACTAGGATAAACAAATTCTGACTTTTCAGCTCTACAAGCATATTTAAACAGGATTGATGGAGTCATGCAGCTACCATCTGGTATATTCCAAAAATCTCAGTGATTTACCTCAAATCTTAAGAATAAGACAGTCTTTTCCAAGAGAGGATCATTTTATTTCTTTTCATGCTGCTCCTACAGAAATGCTGTCTTCCTCTCAGGGACCTTGTTGCAGGACAGAGGACTTCAGAGTGATGTGTATTTCACCTAGAGCTGACACAGGGCAGACTCATGTTCAAAACCAGCATGCTCTTTTATTTCTTTGAACACACGCCAGGCACTTAGGCATAAAGAATCACACTGATTGTCACCGCAGCTCTGTGAATAATGACTGTGCTGTTGGGTAACTTGACGAAGCCTGAGTCCCACCACCTTATATAACCTGCACCTGTGCTCTCACTCTAGACACCTCAAGAAGACAAACAATCTAAACACATGCGCTGTGCTCACGCTTGCTAGCTTCAGAATCACAAAAGAAGTGAAGTTAAGTCGTGTCTGACTCTTTGCGACCCCATGGACTGTAGCCTACCAGGCTCCTCCCTCCATGGGATTCTCCAGGAAAGAGTGGTGGAGTGGGTTGCCATTTCCTTTTCCAGGGGATCTTCCCAACCCAGGGATCGAACCCGGGTCTCCCACATTCCAGGCAAACACTTAACCTCTGAGCCACCAGAGAAGCCCATCAGAGTCACAGGTTCAAGGCAAATCTCTCAGGCCATCTTCCAATCAGATCAAGAACATAGTCATAAAATTTCTAGACTCGCCGCTGCTTTAAAGTGTACCATTATGACAAATTTACAGGCGAAGTAAAGAGGCTCAGGGAGGTCACCTGGCTTCCTCAAGGCCACACAGTGTGTAAGAAGCACAGCCAGGCTATAAGCCCTCTGCTACAGATCCAATCCTGTTCATGGTAAGAGCCCCATGCAGACTGTCTGAATGAACAAATGAGCTCTCCAGGGAGAATGTGAATGTTCAGGTCCTACTGTGGGAACCCTCTTGAAGAGCTGTATCCTCATTCGTACAGAGCTAAGTGCTCTTGGGACTGGATACAGGTTGCTAACACCTGTGCACAGCCAAGTATCTCTGGAACCAGGCAGTTGAGTCCTTGGAACTTAACTATTTCTTTATTTGGCTGCACTGGGCTTAGTTGCAGCACATGTGGTATCTTTAACTGTTGCATGTGGGATCTAGTTCCCTAACCAGGGATTGAACCTGGGCCCCTGGCATTGCTAGAGTCTTAGCCTCTGGACCACCAAGGAGGTTCCCCACTTAGAACTTCAGAGCAAGACTTTCTTTCAAGAATTTTGAGATCTAAGTCCTTGATTTAGGAGTTGAAGTAAAGGAGGTTCAGAGAGTTCTAATGATTTCCTATGGTCACACGGTGAATTAATGATAGGAGTGAGATAAGAGTGCAGGTCCAACCCCACGCTGCTACTGAAGACCTTGTTTATACCTCACTACATGGGCAATGAGCAAAGGAAGAGGTAGAGGCTAAGGATGTGTAATCCTGGAATATAATGATCTTCTGTTCATGGCACTTAGAGCTTAATGTTTGAGGGCTGCAGAAGGACTGAATTAAGACTAACTGGTAAATGATGGCGGGGAGGACACCACTTAAATCATTTCCCACCCCCTCTCAGAGTGGGTGGATATGAATAAAGCCACTTACTGCATTCCCACTGGAAGAGGCTGACGCCTTTGCTAGCTTATCAGTTACACCTTAACTACCCTATCCAGTAACCACTTAAGAAGGATTAGTGGATAATCAGTTAAGTGGAGGCAGATGATGTCAGAAGGAGGCTCATGGACCTGCTAACAGTATACTTCATGATATTTCCTTGGTGCAGTTGATATTTCTCAAAAAAAAAAATTCATTTGTGGCAGTATCACATGGAAGAGAGGGCACTTAGGTTGGAATCCTAATTCCACGGTGTGCTGCACCCACTCTAGAACCTAGGGCATGAGTGAAACCCAGCTTCACCTACAGGAAACTGAGGCCGCCTGAGAGACGTGTCGTGATAGGGGCCCTGTCGATCTGTTAACAGTTCATCGGGGTGTCCTCAACACTGAGTACATGCTGGACACAGTGAGTCTTTAATTAATAGTTGCTGAATAACCTGAGGCTTGTGAAAAGTACTCAGAATTGAAAGGGTACTAGGAGTTGCAGTGGGACTATTTAGAAGCTATTTTCAAAATAAGAATAAAGAAGGAAGAGGCTCATTGCTCAGGGCAGAAAACAATATTAACGAAGAGAAAGGAGACATTGCTGAGTAAGCTTTGTAAAATATCATCTCTGTCAAGGATAATGATCTTCTGGCTGGAAAGGACAGACATGGAGAGGAGGATACATGAGGAAATACTGTGGAAGCACAGAGGTCGAGATGCAGAAACCAAACAAGTATGTCCCCACGGCAGAAGCAGACCTTTATTAAAGGGCATGTCAGGCACTGTGTTAGGTGTTTTAGATATGCAGTTGAATTCCTTTCTCACAGCAGCTCTGGAAGACATATATTATATCCATTTTACAGGTAAAGAAACTGTAGGAAGAAAATAAATCATTTGCTCAAGGTCACCACTTTGAATAAATGACTTTTAATGCAGAGAAGATTTGAATACACAGTTGTAACTCTAAGTAATCTTCCAGGAACTACAGAGGACAATTCCAGAGGACTGAAGTTGGGCAAATTATTCAGAGTTAAATAGGAAGAGAATATAAGTGGTAGAAGTTCCATCTAAATTTGATGTCTGTCCCCAAGAAAACCCTACAGCTGAAAATGTGTATATATTAAAAAATTACATATATATGTGTGTTTGTGTATGTTAGTCGTTCAGTCGTGTCTCACTCTTTGTGACCACATGGACTGTAGCCTGCCAGGATCCTCTGTCCATGGAATTCTCCAGGCAAGAATCCTGGAGTGATTAGCTTTTCCCTTCTCCAGGGGATCTTCCTGACCCAAGGATCAAACCTGTGACTCCTGCACTGCAGGCAGATTCTTTACCATCTGAGCCACCAGGGAAGCCCATGTATATATATACATATGCGTATGTGTGTATATGTATAATATTTTTTTTCCAGAACTTAGAGAAGGAAGCAGTGATCACCAGAAAGTGGTATGGTTTACCTAAGGATATGAGAGGTGATAGGATTCCTCTGGTAGGATTGCTAGACTAGCAAAGCATCAAGAGCTCTGATACCATGTATGTCAGTCTCAGCAAGGGACTTGGAAGTTTCCTTCAGAGTGTTCTGGAAGAATAACCTGAGAAATGAAAGCTGGACAATAGTAATTTTCTTCTTTAGGCCATACCACGAGGCTTGTGGGATCTTGGTTCTCTGACCAAGGATCAAACCCACCCACACCCTCGGCAGTGAAGACATGGAGTTCTGACCACGGGACAGCCAAGGAATTCCTGACAGTAATTTTCAATAGCTAGACAACTGCTTGAAGAACAGAGTAATCTTTAGCTACCTGCATATCTGTCTGTCTTTGGCCTTCTCTGTGAACACTTAGCTGATTGTTGGAAATGAATACTGAGTTTGTTAAAACGTCTGATGCCATGGTGTCAGGAAGTATTGCTGGGAATCAAAACTTCAGTCCAAGAAGAAACAAGAATTTCCTGTTTAACCACCAGAAAGGTGGTTTTAAGATGAGGACACACTCAAGAAATGGCAAGAAGACCCAATGATGAGCCAAGCTACAAGCTGGAAAATTGTGCACAGAGCAAAGGATGTGATAGTGATAATGCTGCTTCAGGACTGAGCTGGACCATCATCAGACTTCACTTTAAAGTCTCCTGAGCACTCCACACTCTACTTAAGGACAACCTCAGGCACAGAGTTTTAAAGGAGAGTTGAACCCACCAATTGGCAGTGTGTATTTGTGTGTGCACATGTGTACATGGAGAGTATCATGTGACTTTGGACATGGGGAATGGAGCTAGGCAGAAGCAATATTTGATATTTAAGCTAGATGGAAAAGAGGATTAGAGGGATTTATTAGCCATTGTCAAATAATCAATGGTCTTTTTATGTGGAGAAGAATTGGTGTGTTTCTTTATTTTACTTATATACGTTTGCTTTTCATGTCTTTCTTCCAAAAAGGTTTTGAAGTCACTAAAAAAGTTTTCAAAACTGACTCTGAGTAACTTCAGAAGTCAGAACAGGGACACAAGATGAAGATTATAAGGAGCCCATCCTAACCATCTGAGTTAAAACCAGTGGCATGACCTGCCTGGGCAAGTGGTGACCTCCCATTCCTGGAAGCATGTAAGAGCTAGGGGACCAGAAGTGATGAGTGAACATACACACTCACAAACACATACACATATGTACGCATACATACACACATACTCACACACAGACGCACACACTTACACACAGACACACACATTGACGCACACACTCACACACAGACGCACACACACAGACACAGACGCACACACTCACACACAGACACAGACGCACACACTCACACTCACACACAGACACACACTCACACCGAGTTGGCTCAGTTGGCTTGTTAAGGTGTGTTCCAGTGCAGTTTCTCTTCTTATTTATTTAGTTAAGTTGGATCCTTGTCTTGTGTGTATTGCTTTATTTTCAAATTGCTCTTTATAAAAACAAACACACCATAGTTACAACAGACTTTGGGCTCTGGACACAGTCACTAATGTCCTGCACAGTTAAACTCAAGCTTGTAGAATAAACTACCATTGGGAAGATAGTCTTTTGAACATATCGCTAGTCAGACCAATCTTACTGAGATACAGAATGATTATGAGTTTGCTAATAAATCATTTCTAATTATTTGGAAAGAGGACTAAAAACTGTGGTAGAGCTGGGGGCAAAATGTACAAGACTTTTTCTTCAATTCTCCAGCCCCTTGCTCTCCGGGAAGCACTATTCTGCATATACAGGCTTTTCATTTTCCTCTTTTCTGATCATATTCAGACTTGACTGCCCTTGGCTACTCTTTGGCTCCTTGGCGTTTCAGGGGAGGGGAAGTCGGGGGCTGTAAGAAGCTACTGACATGACCAAAAGAGGCATTTCACGTTTCATCAAGGGAGTTTATGTTCAAAGAAAGAAAAAGATATAGCACGCAACTCTCTGCTCCCTGCCAATCAGAGACAAACCGGTATGAAATTACAACCTTCAGACTCTTTCTGTTGTCTTTGAAGTTACGTCCAGAGGAATATGGGCTCTGTTGTTTCTCCAAGAGTCAGGTTTGCAAATTCAAGAAAACAGCACTTCCTAGGGAAGCCTTCTGTGACCTCTTCCAGAAAGTTGTCCTTCCCTCCCTCTAACCGTTGTATGTGCACCTTCTATGTTGTTGGTTATCTCCATATTTGTCTGCCTTTCTGAGGAAAAGTAACAGAATACTTGGAGCACAGACCCTGGAGCAACCATGCCTGGCTTCAGATCCTGGGTTTGCCTTTACTGACTCCGGGCCTCTGGACAGCTCTCTCACGGGCACAGTGAGGACAGCAGCGTCTGTCTCGCGGGGTTGTTTGCACACATCCTGAGATCCTGACATTGCAAAACCCTCAATACAATGAGCTACTGTGATGGTGGTTGATAGAACAGGCTGTGGAACCAGACCTGCCTGGGTGAGTTTGTTGCAGTGCTCCATCGTTCATCTGTCTCAGCTTAGCCTTCCTCAGCTGGAAGACGGGAACAACCACAATCTCTGTCTCAGTGGATTGTTATCAGAGTGATTCAGGGAAAGGGTCTGGCTCATGACACTCAGGAAAGGCTACACACCAGACTCAGATTTTTCCCAGCGGTGACTTGTTCTAATTCATCTTTTGTACTCTTAGCACCTGGTCTGGGTTTGGCACAAGTTAGGGGCTATTGAATCTGTGGATGCTGACTTTCCTGGGTTAACCATCTCCCGTATCTTGCCCTCTGCTAGCATGGGTGCATGCACCCAAATACACACACATCAGGTATATATATATATATATATATATATATACATGTATATATATATACACAGATACACAATGCATGCCCGCCACACCCACAGACACCACATCCACACATACACACTGCATGTGCAATATACACAAACATCACACATACCACACCACACACCAAGCACAAGTTGTAAACAGCAGACATCGTCCCCCAATACAGTCCACCATACACACATACACACTATGCACACATACACACACAGCATATATACACCACACCCAGGAATATGATACCCACACACATACAGATCCTATAGCATATGCACAAAGACCACATTTCTCACCCACAAATACACAATATTACACATACCACATGCACCACACACCAAGCACCAACGTGCAAACACCTTCCCCCACCCCCACCGTGCCACACCCACTCTCACACACAGTTACAAAACACACATCACAAAAAGCACAGCTACACATCCACACGCCTTTCCCTTCTCCCTCAGCTGCTCTGGGAGCTGACGGGAGCTGCGTCAGCTTCGAAGAAGTGACTCAACTTCCAGGGCTTGTTTCTACAAGCGCAAAGTCAGCTGTGGCGCCTCCCTGAGAAGGCACGCAGGGTGAGTTCCAAATTTGCATTTTGGCCTGAGGAAAAGGGTGTGGAGTTATTTTTTCCCCCTTCTGATTGTCAAATAACACATCTGCCCAGGCCAAGAGACCATTTCTCCAAGCAGAGGTATAGGTGAGGCTGGTTATTCTTTCCGAAATTCCACACAGCTCTAATGAATGCCATATGCGTCACAGCTAACAGGCCTTTCTCCCTGGGAAGTCAGCCCTGCACAAGTTGATAAGATTTATCATCGCCACATTTCAGAGACCCAGAATGTCAGGGCTGGAAGGCTTACTGGAGAGTATCTTTCTTGTCCAGTAGTTTCCAAACTTTACTGGACGCTTAGAAGACCCAGGGCTCATATTATTCATACATGTCACCAGGCTCCAACCCTCAGAGATGATAACTCAATGGGACTAGGGTGGTGTCCTGAAATTTGCCTTTGAAATGAGCAACCTAAGTGATTCTGAAGCAGATGGGTGGATACACAGATGCAAAACATCAGAATCACTTATTTAATAGTTGGGGAACACTTGAGCACAATCATCAGATAACTGACTGGTATGGTTAGTTGGTTAGTTAGTGGCAAGATTAGAACTAGGCTTCAGACTCTGTTGCTTCTAATCCAGTGTTTTTGAAGTATTTATCTTGAATCCCTTGGTTCATCCTGTCTTTACATACCCAAGCACTTTAGAGTAGAGTCTTTGCCAGAGAAAACCTTGAATTTATGTCAGAGGTAAGCAAGGTTCCTCTGTGACCACAGTCTCCTTTTCCCAGAGAGACTTGATTTCCCCAACAAAATCCCCTTCTTGACTATCAGGTGCACTGGTTATCATGTCTTTCTCAACCTAGGCTTCAAATTTCAATTGTTGAGTATGACAAGAAGGAAAGTGAAGCTTCTCAAATTGGCCTAAGCCTCACCCTACTCAGAAGTCAAACATTCCCCAAAGCAACAGAATTTACTCTCCAGAGACATCTTGACTGTTTGGGGCCAGTCATCAGAAAACTATTGCCTATAGCCCAAATCTGGCCCAGTGTCTGTTTTTCTAATAAAGTTTTACAGGAAAACAACCATGAACATTCATTTACATATTGTCTTTGGCTACTTTTGTACAAAGTGGCAGAATTACAATAGAGATCATGTGTCCTGAGAATCTAACATATTTCTCATCTGGCCTTTTTGCTGGAAAGCTTTACTGACCCTTGACTTAAATTGTTACTTGGGGAACTCCCAGGGGCCATGGAACATGTTATGCAAATTAAACCCAAACACTCACAACAAAGGGCCTACCATAAGGACTATGACATACTTCCAATGTCCCCCTGCACCTCACAGTGTAGCCTTCATTGAGGATGAAATCACACCATCTAAACACTGTCATGCTGAACCGGGTTGGTCATTCAGAAATTTATTTGATAGGCAATGAAATTTTAGATAAAATGAGTTTTTACTTTCTAGAATTTGTTGAAGAGTCTATTGTATCAAAGAATAACCTAAGCTAAGCTTGATAAGATGACGGCTTCTTTAATAAGTTCCAGGCATCTTTTCTACCCTCAAGCTCCCTCATTCTTGTGCTATGCTCACTTGTGTCCAAATGTTTGTACCACATGGACTGTAGCCCCCCAGGCTCCTCTAGCTACTGGATTTTTCAGGCAAGAATACTGGAATGGGTTGCTATCCCCTCCTCCAGGGGATCAAACCCACATCTACTCTTTGGCAGGTGGCTTCTTTACCACCAGGGCCATCTGGGAAGCCCCCTTCATTCTTCAGACTTCCCTGATAGCTCAGCTGGTAAAGAATCTGTTTGCAATGCAGGAGACACCGGTTTGATTCCTGGGTCAGGAAGATCCCCTGGAGAAGGAATAGGCTAACCACTACTAAATATGCTGAGTTTGCTTCATGTTTCATGGATTTGTCACTTCCTTCCTGGATCCAGCGTCTTTGTGGAAGCAGGTCTAGAAAGGATGGACTCCGAGTTGAAGGATGCTCCCAGAAGCAATTTCTTTCCAATTTTTTTTTTTTTATGTTGCTTAGCAATAATTTGTGGAGAAGGCAATGGCACCCCATTCTAGTACTCTTGCCTGGAAAATCCCATGGACCGAGGAGCCTGGTGGGCTGCAGTCCATGGGGTCGCTAACAGTCGGACAAACTGAGTGACTTCACTTTCACTTTTCTCTTTCATGCATTGGAGAAGGAAATGGCAACCCACTCCAGTGCTCTTGCCTGGAGAATCCCAGGGACGGGGGAGCCTGGTGGGCTGCCGTCTATGGGGTCCCACAGAGCTGGACACAACTGAAGCGACTTAGCAGCAGCAGCAACAGCAGCAATAATTTGAGAAAAGGAAAGAGAGATTTCAAAATCTGGAGGATGTGGCATAAGATGGTTTGTGAGCCATGACTGAGAAATGATCCATGAGTAATATTTATCACTGTACCTCTTAATTTCATAAAGGCTTGTATATTCACACATTTTTCAGCCATTCAAATAATTCACCCTGTAAGGAGAGATTTGGTGTAGAAACTCTTCACGCAGGAGTTTTTACCAGGACACAAGAACAGACTATGACAAAAGGCCCTCATTATGATCTACGCTTACACAGGAGACAGAATTGTAAACCTGTTTTTTCAGAAGACTGTGTTCATGCTTGTACCCATGGAAGTTTGAGTTAGAGTGCCAGGCTTGAGACAAAAATAGTGTCTACTTTATAGGGTTTCGTGGATTCAATAAAAACATTTGTATATAGTTTAAGCACTGTGATTGGTGGTCCATGAAAACCTATTTTGCTGTTGTTGATGATGATGCTGTTCCCAGCAAGGATAGTACCAGGGTAGGGCATTAGAGTTGTGCTCTCCTGAGGTCCACCAATCAGAAGGAGAGTTTAGAAAGTGGTAAATCAGTTTCACTGTTTGACTTATTTAGTGGCTTCTCATTATTCGTGCTCTTTATTCTGTAACTAGAAACCTGTCCCCCTATGAACTTTGGACTAAGACTGTGGATTACTTGGACTATTAGGATGCTAGCAAACATGCCACACATAGAAGCTTGAAGAGCCCTTGAGTGTTTCCTCTTCTCTTGCATGACTGAGTTTTCTTGAATATGGACTCCTACCAACTGCATGGGACCAAACCTGGACTGAGAAATCAAACAGAGCTGAGTTGTCACAAAGTCATCTTGGACGCGTCCACCCTCAAACATGTGACGCAGAAGCTCAGCCAGAATTAGCTGAGCTGCCTAGCCAACTCAGCTGACCACAAATGCTTGAGTGAGCCCAGTCAAGATCAACCAAATCAGCCCAGATCAGCAAAACTTCCCTGTTCATCTGTAAATTCTTGAGAAAGAATACATGGCTTTCATTTTAAAGCTGCTAAATTATGGAGTGACTTGTTACATGGCAATAATTAACTGGTAGAGTATAAAATATTTACTCATTACTAGTAAATGATTCGGAGAAGGCAATGGCACCCCACTCCAGTACTCTTGCCTGGAAAATCCCATGGACAGAGGAGCCTGGTGGGCTGCGTATCCATGGGGTCTTGAAGAGTCAGACACGACTGAGCAACTTCCCTTTCACTTCTCACTTTCATGTGCTGGAGAAGGAAATGGCAACCCACTCCAGTGTTCTTGCGTGGAGAGTCCCAGGGATGGGGGAGCCTGGTGGACTACTGTCTATGGGGTCACACAGAGTCAGGCACGACTGAAGCGACTTAGCAGCAGCAGCAGCAGTAAATAATTGGTTCATCAAAGAAGTTGAAGAATGAAATGTTCTGGGATCATCAGAAGCTTTCTTACTCTATACAAATAGTGGTAGTCTGGAAGCCCCAAAATGAAAATCATGCTCAAATTAGCCCCGATTCCCTTTGTTAGAATACCAACCCAGGCTGTAGAAATGGTTAATAAATAATTAGCATAATTGCTGAAATGTTAAAATTGAGGATGCATTCTGAAATATTTCCCACTCCTTACAGAAAGGAAGTCTCCTGGAAAGAGACACACCTAATTCAGGTTAAAAATAGCACAGTTAAATTTCTGGGAAAGAGGACAGGAGTTTGGGGGTGGGGGAAATGATCAAAAAAGCATCTTTTTCTATAGACATAATAGGCTTCCTGAATTTCTGTCAGCTTGTTCATGATAAGGGAGGCTGGCGAGAAACAGGAGGAGACAGAATTGGTTTATAAAGGTAGAGCAGAAAAGCATAGAAAGAGAAGACTGTGGGTAGAGGAATGCTACCAACCAGCTCTGATGCGTTTCTTAGTGGATGATCTGGCTCTGGGTGACAGGGTTGAATAGTTCTGCAGCTCCCTGGACAAATTTAAATGTCTTCTTCATCGGAACATCAAAGCAGTGAGGAAGAGCTACAAGTGTAGTTCAACTGTAGGCCTGCAGCAAACCTGTGACGTTCAGCTTACCCCAGCTGGTAGGCAACTTGGGATAAGGAATCAGAGCTAATTATGAAAGGTATAAAAGTAAATGTCATTCATTCATTCTCTTACTTATGCAATTCTGTTATAAGATACATTGCACGCCATGTGTGTGTATGAAGCTTTCAGTCATCCATCCGTTCACTGAAGATATTCTTTGAACCAGATAATAGGACAGACACTAGGGATACAAAAATGAAATAAAGCATCTTTGTCCTCAGGAATGTACAGGCCAGAGTGAAGAGGCACTGGTATTGGCCATACTGAAAACCATCATGGGGGGGTCCGAGGCGCTTCTTGTTTTCCCTGTCAAGTTCCCGGTGAGTTGAGACTCACGGGGCAGAAACACACGGCAGCAGCATGTCAGCTCTGTGAGTGGTGAAAAGTGAATTAGAGACTATGAGACCAGATCTGTCACCCAGAGGCCTCACGAATAACACTCCAGACCAAAACTGAGCTTACCCCACTGGCTTCTGGTGGAACAGCCTAAGAGCCGAAGCTTTCCCCATAGAGAGAAGTCATTACCACCGAGTGAAGAGCAGACCAGGATGTATGCGAAGCTTCAGGGGCTAGAGAAACGGGAAAGAGGGAAAAGAGGTGGTCGTGATAAACTTGCTCAGTCCCTTCTCGTATGTGCAGAAACCAGATACCTCGTTCTTCCTTCAACAAGAAAGAGTGAGTGAGGAATGCAAACAGAGAAAGTAACTATGTCTCTTTCTCAATGGTGTCTGTTTATGGAAGGAGGGAGGCAGAGATAGAAGAAGGTTCTCCCCTAAAACTTTGAGATAACACAGAAGGAATGCTTAAGCTAACCTGGTCTTAAGGATCAAAGACATTTTCTTCAAGGAGTTGGCTCCTTCGTATGGCTGAAGAAGAGTTGTACAGATGAGGAAAGTGTATTATCGGGTTTTAGAAAAGACAGCCAGCCATTCAAGAAACTGTTCACAAAGTTGTAGTATCTAAAATGGTTGGTGAGTATATTGCAAAAAGTGGAGTGACTTGCCAAGCTCATTCAAGACAGAAAAAATAAAATGAAACCTCAGCTGCCGTACAGAGACAGGAAAGCCCATATTCAAGGAAAATGAGCTGCCAACTTAAGTAAGTCTGTAAAGGATGAATAGGAATGCAGGAAATATGATGCGAAATCTGTTTGGGGCTAAGTATTGGGTCATCTAAGATGCCAGAGTACCAAGATGTAATGTGAGCCCATTCTCTCTATATTCCATCAGATCTACCTGACTTCATGCCCCAGTTAGAGGTAATGAGGTCCTGTATGAAGCCAGGCAGTGACAGAGAGACTAATAGATAAGAATAAGGTATCATGGAGACCAAGAAGATAGAATCTATGTGAACCAACATGGCCAAACATGACAGTATGATGTTTGAAGAAAGTATGATATGAATAGAAATTAGAAAGTCAATGCCATGGGGACCATTCAGTTCTCTGAATGTCCAGTTTTGAAGAACTAGCATTCTCCCGAGGCCGAAATATCCAACAATAGTTGGGGAAATGGGTGAGATAAGGAGCAAATGTTGAGTCTAGATTGAAAGAGTCTGGCTAAATGCTAAGAGTAGATGAACTCACACACATAAAAAAAGCAGTGAAGAGAAAATAATAAGACAGCCAAGGGACTAAGTTTGGAGAGACACTTCTGTTTTAAAGGTCGACAGCAAAAAGTTCAGTTCAGTTCAGTTGCTCAATCTTGTCTGACTCTTTGCAACTCCATGGACTGCTTCCCTGTCCATCACCAACTCCTGGAGCTTACTCAGACTCATGTCTGTCAAGTTGCTGATGCCATCCAACCATCTCATCTTTGTAGTCCCCTTCTCCTCCTGCCTTCAATCTTTCCCAGCATCAGGGCCTTTTCCAATGAGTCAGTTCTTCACATCAGGTGGCCAAAGTATTGGAGTTTCAGCTTCAGCATCAGTCCTTCCAATGAACAGTCAGGACTGATTTGATCTCAGGATGGACTAGTTTGATGTCCTCACAGTCCAAGGGTCTCTCAAGAGTCTTCTCCAACACCACAGTTCAAAAGCATCAATTCTGCAGCACTCAGCTTTCTTTATAGTCCAACTCTCACATCCATACATGACTACTGGAAAAACCATAGCCTTGACTAGATGGACCTTTGCTGGNACTAGTTTGATGTCCTCGCAGTCCAAGGGTCTCTCAAGAGTCTTCTCCAACACCACAGTTCAAAAGCATCAATTCTGCAGCACTCAGCTTTCTTTATAGTCCAACTCTCACATCCATACATGACTACTGGAAAAACCATAGCCTTGACTAGATGGACCTTTGCTGGTAAAGTAATGTCTCTGCTTTTTAACATGCTCTCTAGGTTGGTCATAGCTTTTCTTCCAAAGAACAAGCGTCTTTTCATTTCATGGCTGCAGCCACCATGTGCAGTGATTTTGGAGCCCAAAAGTAAAGTCTCTCACTGTTTCCATTGTTTTCCCCATCTATTTGCTATGAAGTGATGGGACCAGATGCCATGATCTTAGTTTTCTGAATGTTGACTTTTAAACCAGCTTTTTCACTCTCTTCTTTCACTTTCATCAAGAGGCTCTTTAGTTCTTCTTTGCTCTCTGCCATAAGGATGGTCACATCTGCATTTCTGAGGTTATTGATATTTCTCCCAGCAATTTTGATTCCAGCTTGTGCTTCACCCAGCCTAGCATTTTGCATGATGTACTCTGCCTATAAGTTAAATAAGCAGGGTAACAGTATACAGCCTTGACGTACTCCTTTCCCAATTGGAAACCAGTTGGTTGTTCCATGTCCGGCTCTAACTGTTGCCTCTTGACCTGCATACAGATTTCTCACGAGGCAAGTCAGGTGGTCTGGTATTCCCACCTCTTTAAGAATTTTCTGCAGTTTGCTGTGATCCACGCAGTCAAAGGCTTTGGCATAGTCAATAAAGCAGAAATAGATGTTTTTCTGGAACGCTCTTGCTTTTTCGATGATTCAATGACAAGAAGAGTATCCTTCAAAGAAAAAAAACATGAGATACAATTATGCTGGAAATTTTCCAAAGTCTACTGTTGCTAGAGAGATGGATATTTATTGTGAGGTTAATTTTATTTTGGATTTTCTTTATTTTAGTCTTTTTATCTATAAAATGAGAAGCAAAAATAATTGCTAGTCTAAGCATTTGATGTCAGAATCTGGATATTTAAGGCTAAAAAGAATGTTTCTTTAGAAACATTATATATTTATGTTTATATATATAATATATATAACATAGTATATTAACTGACTTTAATATTTCTGCTTCCCCATGTCCTGCTTGCCGGGACCACCCAGGGAATGGGGGGAAGACTGAATGCCCTTGGGATGCAAGGGAAAGTCTCTCCCTCCTGAATCTAGAGAACCAAGAAGAAAGTCAGGGATAGAGAGTGGCAACCAGGGCTGTACTCCTACTTCTCACTCTGGAAGGGGGAAAGATGTGTTGTCTAGGTCGGGGATTATTTAGGGCAGAGGGTTCTGGTCCACCTCCCTACTGAGGACTCAAGGAGGACACTGTAATGTAGAGCAGGCGCAGCCAATAAGAGAAGTCCTGGCATGGTTTAAGAGGTTGGCTTGCCATAGACAGAGGGTTTTGTTGTCAATCTTGAAATTTCCTCAATTTCCGTACAACAGAAAACACAGTCAGATTATAACCCTTTATCTTGCAGGGTCACCAGCTAGAGTGGGGTTGAGGAGACCCTTGAGCAGAAGCCAGGGGATGACTTCCTTGCCAGGGCTGGAGAGAAGGAATAGCCCAGACTCAGAAAGCTCTGTAATGTCAGTAAGAACTAAGAAGGTTCTTAGTGGGAACTTACAGGGTGGAGGCATCTGATTCAAATAGGCATCTGAGAAGTTTATAGAAGAGTTCATTCTTCATGGATGTCAGTATCTGTGAGCACTCAGGGATGAAGCAAAATCAGGGGTACTTTGATGAGATGCTGCCCAGCATATACTCATATATCCAACCTTAGGAATGACACTCCACACATTTTCTTGGGGTCATGTCAGCCATCCCTTTACATGAGCAGGGGTGATGAAGACCAAGAAAAACAGCAGTTATTTCAAAGAGATGGCTTTAAACAGAAGTAAATGATTTCATTACTGATTAGATTCATTTCTTAACTTATATGGATTAAATTTTTACATACCATTTCCTTAAGTATTTAATAAATTGCAGTTCGTGTGAAGAGAAGTAAGTTAGAGAAATAAAAGAGTAATATGCTCTTCGTATATCAAAATCTAATTCTGCTGTAAATCTTCAATCTCTCATGATTTATTGACTGTTTGCCAAGCCCACCACAGCCTTGTGACTAGGGTGGTGAGCCCTGATGAAGGTGGGTGCATTTTGTATTGCACACTGCTTGACTTGTCTTGGGAATAGTAGGGAACTGATAAATACGCAAAATGAATGTTTCTTTCTCCTGTTGTTGTTTACTCACCAAGTTGTGTCCAGCTCTTTTGAGACCCCATGGACTATTGCCCATCCAGCTCCTCTGTCCATGGGATTTCCCAGGCAAGAATACTGCAGTGGGTTGCCATTTCCTTCTTCAAGGGACCTTCCCAACTCAAGGATTAACCTGTGTTTCTTGCATCTCTTGCACTGGAAGGTAGATTCTCTACCATTGAGTCACCAGGGAAACTCTTTGACTATTTATCCAAATTGTAATCAAGGGTCTTTACAAAAGTGTGAAAGTGTTGATATTTGGGGTCATTACTTCACTCCCTCCATCTTCCTCTCAGAATGCATTTCTCAGTATTCTCCAACTAACAAAGAAAGGGTCAGAACCTCATTTACATAAGCACATGGCTGATGACTGAATTTAGTGTGTCACGCCTCTTTTCTAAACTTAACCTGTTTAGCTTTGGCTGTGCTGGGTCTCTGCTGCTGCGCATGGTCTCTCTCTAGTGCGGCAAGTGGGGCTCTGCTTCTTGCGAGCCGTGGGCTCCTCACTGCAGTGGCTTCTCTGGTTGTAGCGCACAAGCTCTAGGGGATACGGGCCTCAGTAGTTGCAGTGCACAGGCTTAGTTGCTAAGCATGTGGGATCTTGGACCAAGGATCAAACCTGGGTCCTCTGCATTAACAGGCAGATTCACAACCACTGGGCCACGGGGAAAGTCCTATGTCATATTCCATGCAGACATTGGTTCATTAACTGATTCTTATCCTTGGCCTGGGCTTCCCTGGTGCTTCAGTGGTAAAAAATCTGTCTGCCAAGACAGGAGACATGGGTTCTATCCCTGGGTCAGGAAGATCCCCTTGAGTAGGAAATGGCAACCTGCTCCAGTATTCTTGCCTGGGAAATTACATGAACAGAGGAGCCTGGCTTGCTACAGTTCATGGGGTGGCAAAGAGTCGGACACAACTTAGTGACTAAACAAGAGCAACAGCAGCTCCTGGCCTTGGGGTGGCATTCCCACAGAGGGGTGTGATTATAGAAACAGCTGGAAGAGGTCTTAGGTTGAGAAGCTCTTCACATTACAGTACTGGGTTATTCTGCCTAAGCGAATGCCCCTGCTGCAAGAGGAAGCTTTGCCGGTAATAACTGAACAGCAAAGCAGAGATTTTCATGGGGAACAGAGACAACACTCTCTCTTAATCCCCAAAAGGGAAAGAAAATCTAGACTTGGAGTTTTAAAAATCCACCCAAAATGAGCTCTTAACGTTTTTTTTTTTTTTCTTCCCCTTTTCTTAAGTCCAATTTCATTGCTTCCTCCTTGTGAATGAAATATGAAACAGGCATGAGTATCTGAAGGTTATCTATAGCTTTGCCTAAAATGGTTATAATTGGAGAAATGAAATAGTGCTAACTGCAAAGCCTGAATAACATTATAACATTATGCAAAATGAAGGCACTTTAGAAGAATAAAGGAACGATGACAATGCAAATCAGAGCCAGTGAAGGTCAGACGTTTTGCATAAAGTGCTTTGCAATCTAATTCATGTGAACTTAGCCGGAGGAGAGAAAAGTGACTTATTAAAACACAATACTTTTTCAAAGAGCATTACTGCAGAGCTCTGGATCTGCTTACATGTCTCATAGGCTGCCGTAAGGATTCGGTGAGGAGCTGGGTATAGACATAGCCAAATTGAAATTATAGAAGCTTTGTTCAGAAATAAAATATCTCAACCTCGTGATTACACTCAAGCTGGGTTTCTTAACCATTTGGTGGCTGAACTGAAGGGGTGTTTCTTAGACAACAGAACTAGATAGTTGATTATAGTTATTTATGGGCTATGTTTATTATCAAGCTTCCCGGGAGGCTCAGTTGGTAGAGCCTGCCTGCAATGCAGGAGACCCAGGTTTGATCCCTGGGTTGGGAAGATACCCTGGAGAAGGGAATGGCTACCCACCCCAGTATTCTTGCCTGGAGAATTTTGTGGATAGAGGAATCTGGTGACTACAGTCCGTGGGGTCACAAAAGAGTTGAGCAGGACTGAGCGACTAACACATTCAGTTTCACTGCATGTTTATTATCTCCATTTATTCTCAGACCCATTGAGGGGGTAACGTTTTATTCTTTTTTTACAGTTGAGGCTATTGAAGCTCAGAAACTTAAAGGCGTTAGCTTATGGGGCCCAAGTTGTTTGGAGTTGCCATGCAAACTGTTAGACTCTGTTAAGTCACTGTGTCATACTGCCTAGAAATAACCTCTGTCTGTGTCTTGAAAAGGTCAAGTCCTTGTGCATAGCGTGAGGTCTTACACATGGTAGGAAGATTCTTTAGCTTGACTTTATAGAATCATAAATCCCTTGATAGATAATAGCTGCCTTTGTTTCTCTTTCTGTATCAGATTCCTTTGATCTAAGACAGGCCAGTCCTGGGCTGTAACTTCCCTGCCTCTTTTCTGGCTCAGCAGAGAGACTCCAATGTGGTCTAGAGCAGGAAACACCATATAGAAAAAACCAGAGACTAAGGGTCAGACTTCCTGGATTGGACCGCTGGTCCTACCAGTTATTGACTTTGGGACTTTAAGCAATTTCCCTGGTCTGTAAAATGGGTTAATATAAAAACCTAGCTCAAAGTCTTGTCTGTAGTACGCCAGGCTTCCGTATCCGTCACCATCTCTCAGAGTTTTCTCAGATTCATGTCCATTGAGTCAGTGATGCCATCTAACTATCTCATCCTCTGTCACCCTCTTCTCCTCTTGCCCTTGATCTTTCCCAGCATCAGAGTCTTTTCCAATGAGTTGGCTCTNCTTGTCTGTAGTACGCCAGGCTTCCGTATCCGTCACCATCTCTCAGAGTTTTCTCAGATTCATGTCCATTGAGTCAGTGATGCCATCTAACTATCTCATCCTCTGTCACCCTCTTCTCCTCTTGCCCTTGATCTTTCCCAGCATCAGAGTCTTTTCCAATGAGTTGGCTCTTCGCATCAGGTGGCCGAAGTATTGGAGCTTCAGCATCAGTCCTTCCAATGAATATTCAGAGTTGATTTCCTTAAGGATTGACTGGTTTGATCTCCTTGCTGTCCAAGAGACTCAAGAATCTTCTTTAGCACCACAGTTCAAAAGCATCAATCCTTCAGCTTTCAGTCTTTATGGTCCAAGTCTCAAATCCATACATGACTACTGGAAAAGCCATAGCTTTGACTATATGGACTTCGTTGACAAAATGATGTCTGTGCTTTTTAATATGCTGACTATGTTTGTCATAGCTTTTCTTCCAAGGAGCAAGCATCTTTTAATTTCTTGGCTGCAGCCACTGTCTGCAGTGATTTTGGAGCCCAAGAAAGTAAGATCTGTTACTGCTTCCTTTTTCCCCGTTCTATTTGCTATGAAGGGATGGGACCAGATGCCATAATCTTTGTTTTTTGAATGTTAAGGTTTAAGCCAGCTTTTTCACTCTCTCTTTCACCCTTACCAAGAGTCTTTTTAGTTCCTCTGCATATCTGAGGTTGCTGTTATTTCTCCCTTCTCGGGGCAATCTTGATTCCAGCTTGAGAGTCATCCAGCCTGGTATTTCTCATGATGTAAGCAGTCATCCTGCTTATTTAACTTATATGCAGAGCCTGATTATTAGAATGGGCTGAAACTGCTGGGTTAACTTGCAGAGACTCAGTCTCATCTTAGATCTTCAATCTGGGCTTCAGAGGAAAACTTAAGGAGGTTTTAAAAAAACACTACTGTCTAGGCTCTACTGGTCCCACTGTAGGCCAGCTAAACTAGCCAGGACTGAGAACCAAAGGACCATCATATTAACAAATATTCCTTATCCCTTGGTGGAGCAGGGCAATTAGGTCAAGTTTTCATTGAGAAGCGTTCCCTGTGCCCTGGGGGAAAAATTCTGTAAAGAAAGTTCATCTGGCTCGTTAGATATGATTGGAAATAAATGACAAGGACAACTGGAAGACCTTCTTGACCCTCGGAAGAAGAAGTCTTTTTGTATAATTTGCACAAATAAATAATTCATAGAGTAATGCAGGAGAAAACAGAGGCTTTGACAAAACTCTTTAAGTTCCACTGGAATTCAGTAGAGAGAAAGAGCACATATGTGAGAGGGGAAAGAGAGAAGGTCTTTGGCTCCAGACAGAGTTGAGTTCAAATCAAGGCTTCACTCCATACTCACTGTGCTGATTGGGGAAAATTTGCTATATGATAAGGGAGGGCTAAATATTTGGTGGGATTATTTGAGAATTACCAAAAATAGTTCAAACTTAGCTATGTTTGGCTTACAGCAAACTGTCAATGATTTCTGTGGGATGCTTTCTGTGAGATAAAGTCCTCAGAGATGGTGTCCCCGAGGAGACCATTCAGAAAGAACTAAACCCAGCCTTAAAAAATGATAATGCTTTATATTCTATTTGTGTCCAAGGCAGAAGGGGGGTCGGGGGGAGAAGAGACAGAACAAGGGACTGAAGGTAGAGGGCAGTCATCTGATAGGATAGATGTGTAAGTTATATGCTTCTATAACTTCTATCTCCCTCCTTGATAACAACCACCTTTGCAATGTGTATAGTTTCAGCCAGCAAATCATCCATTAGTTGAATTCAGTCATAAACACCTTTTTCCTTTGCAAAAGACATTTTTCTTGGCCCCCTTCAGCTAAGGGAGATGATGTAATCCAGTTCAGATCAATGAAAGTTAAGGAGAACTTGGATGGAAGGTTGAGATGTTTTCTTTCCAGATAAAAAGGACAGATAGATAACTTCTTTCTTTCTTTCTTCCTGCCTTATTTGAAATTTTATTTCTTGGAGCTCTGGGATCCATCTTGTAACCATTAGACAAAACAATAAGGAAAATGGGCCAATTTATTAAGGATAGTGAAGTTGAAAGGTAGAGGTAATAGATGTTCTTGAATGGTATCCTTGAGCTTCTATATTACTTTAGGATTATTCATCTGTGCATTTCTTGATATATGATAGAGAAAAATCATTTGCTTAAGCCTCTGTTAGATCTTGTTTCTCTTATTTGCAACCCAAAGCATTCTTAACTGATATACCTGACTATAGTAGTGAGAAATACTACTTTCTTTTCCCTCTCTAATAAATATGGCTTGTTGATCCTTTTTATATTATTTATACTCACAGATCTAAGAGAAGAAAGACCCCAAAGGAGCCCTTTTTGGGGGTAGAAAAATAGCTGAAAAGGAGATCTTGGTCACTGAGGATTTTTTTTCCAGGAAATACTTCTGGAACATTTCTATTTATAGCACATATTTCTTCTGCAACTTTTAGAAAAGGCCACCTGGTGCCCAGCCAAGTTGGCATGGCCATTACCTGCTTGAGACAAATGATTCATCCAGTTTCTGGAAATCACAACCATGCCACTCAAACAAGAGACCCAGTCCATTGTTTCAATACAATATGAAGCATTCCCAACAGTTTGCTCAGTGTTTTTCACCAGACCCTAAGCGTTCAATTCTTCCTGCTGAAACCTAAGTGCATTTGAGCATGCTGAGAGGACTCAAGTCACATTTTCTAAAGGTAGATGATTTCTTTGTCACTTCAGGTGTAAGCTGTTGTACATGAGCTGTTAATATAAAATCTGCTTCTATCAAGTTTCAGGGAATATAAGGTATGAATCATACCAGATTGTATATTTTCGTGAAACCACCAATGTGTTTGGTATTACACAGTGCCCGTTTTGCCGATTAATTAAAACAGATGACACCTACAGGTTTAGCATAAGCTCCTGTTTCATTTAACCAAGTGATCCAGGATGGAAGGGAGCCATCTTGTCATGGCTTGCACCCTGGAGCCTAGTATTCTCATGAGGGCCAAAAACTGAAGGTGACACTGTCTTCCAGGATTTGCCTTTACCCTACCAACTTGGTGGTAGAGCACTTCCCTGGTGGCTCAGACGGTAAAGTGTGTGTCTACAATACGGGAGACCCGGGTTCGAACCCTGGGTTGGGAAAATCCCCTGGAGAAGGAAATGGCAGCCCACTCCAGTACTCTTGTCTGGAAAATCCCATGGACGGAGGAGCCTGGTGGGCTACAGTCCATGGGGTTGCAGAGTCAGACATGACTGAGCGACTCCACTTTCTTTCTTTCTACCAACCTGGGCATTTCAGCTTAAGGGGGTATTTGCAAACTTTAAGCTCTCCGGATGATGAACTGAACTCACTGGCAGGACTCCTGGATGGTGAACTGAACTCGCTAGTAGAAAGGCCATATTCTCCTCATGGGGAGAGACAGAGTGAAGACTTCAGTGTCTTTTCAAAAGTAATATACCTGCATCCAGCTCTCTAGCGCTTCAGAAAGCTTGAAAGTGAAAAGTGAAAGTGAAGTGTTCAACTCTCTGTGACTCCATGGACTATAGCCTACCAGGTTCCTCCGTCCATGGGATTTTCCAGGTAAGAAAACTGGAGTGGGTTGCCATTTCCTTCTCCAGGAGATCTTCCAGACCCGGGGGTTGAACCTAGGTCTCCTGCATTATAGGCGGACGCTTTACCATCTGAGCCACAAGGGAAGTCAGAAAGCTTACTTCCTCTCATTTCTCCCTGTCCCCCACTCTACCCTACTACTCTGCTTCTGTCATTCTTTTAATGGATGATTTCAGCACTGAATTTGGCCCAAGAGCACAAATTCATTTTCCTACTCACTTCTACTAAACTGTTAATGGTGGGGGGAAGGGTGGGGATGGGAGCTGTTGGGGAAGTGGAAAGTGGGAGAGGTCAGTCTTCAGAGCGAGACTTTCACTTGTTACTTCTAATACTTCTTGATGTTGGGAGTTTATGCAGTGAGTAAATATTCACATATTAGTTACCTCTGTTTTACCTAAAAAGCAAGGAGCTCCTACTTTCTTCATCATAGCACCTGTTTTTGGAGGTTGACTTTTGGCTGATCAAACAGAATAACAAGAGATGTTCCATAGCTCTTTTTAAATTCTAGCAGAATAAATTTGTTTCTTTAAATTTTTTTTGAATGAAAATTTTCACATGCAGAAAAGTATAATGGATACTTCTACCTGGAAACATTTTGCTGTAATTGATTATCCTTCTTTAAAATCTGCTTAGTATTTTAAAGCAGTTTTACGTTTTAAAGCAAGTTACAGCCATCTTGACATTTCACTCCCAAATATTCCATAGCACATCTCTAAAAGTTAGGCTTTTGTCTTAC
Organism: Oreotragus oreotragus; assembly: GCA_006410675.1. Classification (NCBI taxonomy): domain Eukaryota; kingdom Metazoa; phylum Chordata; class Mammalia; order Artiodactyla; family Bovidae; genus Oreotragus; species Oreotragus oreotragus. The sequence goes on from SJYX01005240.1 coordinate 186,756, forward strand.
ATAACAATAATGCAATTACCATATCCATCAAAATTAACAATCAGTTCCTAGTGCTACATCTTGTCCATTCCCAATTTAAATGTCCTCAGTTGCCCCAGATGTTTCTCTCATAGTTTATTTGTTCAGACCATACAGTGCTTCAATGAGGAGTCTTTTGAGGCTTCTTGAAAGGCATTTGAAGGACATCAGGATTAGGAAGGCTGCCTTGATGCCCAGTTGGATGGAGGCCATGATGGAGAATAACCTTGCTTTCCTTGGGTGATGACTTTGCCTGGCAGAGGCTAAGGCACACAACATTCTTGCTTAATGACTGACAACTAGAACAGGGACTGGTCTGTGATTACCCACTGATGTGAATTTAAGATTGGGTGACCAGTATGGAAATCACATGCAAATTAAACAAACTGTACTAACTTTCCACGAAGAGGTCAGTGAGAAGTGACAAACTTGAGGATTATTACATCTATTAGGAAAAGAAAATATATTCTTAAATTTGTTGAACTGAGGCTTTGTTGCTTTAGGGCAGTTTTAGCTCCATTTTTTCCTCTATCAGAGAAGGTAATTTAGCCACTTATCCACAGTTGTTGTTCACAGATTTCTGGTTAAATGTTGAAACTTGAATTATTTGTGAGTGGCCAATCTCCTTAGCTGATCAGTGCATATGCTGCCCCTAGACTACCCCAAGAGTCTTAAGTTCAGGTCCTCATTTTGCCAATAATCACTATGTGATTTTCAGTTCAGCTTTAAAAAATCACTCAAATATGCTGGAAAATGGGGGACTTAACCCAGAATTCTTTGAGATGCTTTTGGTTTTTAGATTCCAAGTATCCATAAACAAGTCAGAATTTGTTGACTCCAAATTACTCTTTCTGGCATTTGCTGGAGATTGAGATCATACATATTCCTTTAGCAGGTACCGCTAGGGGAAAAAAAAAACTCATTAATTTTATTAGCTGTCTTCTTACATTGTTATTTTGTTGCCCAGTTTCATATTTATTTATTTGGTTATAAAAGAGATTGCCAATAGGGTGTTTAGATGTCTTCATTCAAATTGGAATTTTGCTTCCTTTGAAGGATCTTAAACAAGCAAAAGACTATTTTGGAAAGTCTTGTGATGCTCTGTGAGAGAACTTGATAACTGGTCCTTGCTTAAGATATCAGAAAAATCAAACACCTTCAGAGATGGAGGACAAATGAGGGGACCTGGGTGTTCAGAGATTTTTGTCTGGTTTCTCTGTACAACTGCCAGCTTCTGATTTTGAACACTGAAAGGGGGAAGGTGATAAGCACCACACATGCATGTCTTATTTAATCTTCACCACAAGCATTAGAAGTAAGCGTTATGATTCTTCTGTTCTAGACAAGGAAACCAACATTTAGAAAACAGTTTTAAATAAACTTCTCAAGATCACACAGAAAGGAAGAATCAGTGGATCCGTGACCAACCAGACCGGATGCCAAAGCCCTCTGTCTCCTTCTCATTGCCAGCTCACCTGTGCTTCATTTGTACCACCTGGAAGGATAGATAGAGACAATGTCCACAGCTAATAGCTGGGAACATATTTATGACAGAAATAGCATTCACGAGTTTGTGTCTGTGTGGGTTGGTTGATTATTGAACTTCAGTTCTCTTCAAGAATCAAGCACAATTCTGTTACTTAATATGAAATTAACTGAGTTCTCAACTAATCCCAGGTCTTCATCTCTATTCTGACCCTGCTGGGATGACCCCTCCCCTTCTTTATCTGAGTTCCCATCACCTGCTTCCCACCCTCCTTCTCTTCTCCTTCACAGAGAATCTAAGTCCAACTCTCACATCCATACATGACCACTGGAAAAACCATAGCTGTGACTAGACGGACCTTTGTTGGCAAAGTAATGTCTCTGCTTTTCAGTATGCTCTCTAGGTTGATTATATGGGTCTTATTTATTGTTGTTTTCCCAGTGTCTACTCACATTGTGGATACTCAAGAAATATTTATTGCATGCTCTGTTTATTACCTTCCTAAATCAGACTGCTCTGAATTCTGCCAAATATTTGCTGCATTCTGGGTACTTTCATATATATAATCTCTCATGACTCTCATCAGTTCCTTATTATTGACATAACAATTTTACCGATGAGGAGAGAAAAGCTCAGAGAGGTAAAATGCCCTGCTCCAGGTCACACATCTATTAAATAGTTGATAAATTATTGAAACTCAGCTATGGGGGACTCTGGGCCCAAGGCCCTTGCTCTTTTCTCTTCCCTAGGCTGCCTCTTTGTGCCTGAGAAGGAACAATGAACCTTATGTAAATAGGAGGTTCTGGTTTCATGAAACCAAAGCCAAGGCAAAGTAAGCAGAAGTTAACAAAAGAGTCACAGTCACCTGATATTTAAAAAACCTCAAGCAGCTTCCTTGTTTCCTAGATACCAAAATGGATGTTGATTCCTGAGTAGAGATTGAAAATCATTAAGGCTTCTTCCATGGAGGTCACAGATTTCTGCATAGAGGACTAAAGAACCAGTTGCTGATGCTGGTTTATATGTAACCATTATGGGCCCCTTGGGCCACACAGAACTGTAATAATTCCCAGCGTTGGACTATACGAAGCTCAAAGATTATGGGGAAAATGTGGCTATCTGTACTGAATTAAGAACAGTTGATGTTGGTGCTTCTCAAACTGCCAAGTGCATATGAATCACCTGGGAGAGCTTATCACAAATTAGATTCTAACTGAGCAGTTCCGGGGAGGGGCCTGAGACTCTGCATTTCTCACGTTTCCAGCTGATGCCAGTGGTGCTGGATCATGGACCACCTTTTCCAAAGCAAGGACTCTGTGGGACTGTATTTTAGCCAAATACGGAGACTCCAAAAGAAGATGGCCTTTGCAATCACAGAAAAAGCAGGGTTCTGCTGGGGGAGCCACTGGCATTCAAATTTAGCTGTGCCACTTAATGCGAATGGACCTGTGGGCCAACTTCTCTTGAGATCTGAGTGTCCTCATCTATAAATAGGGCTTCCCTGGTGGCTCAGATGGTAAAGAATCTACCTGCAATGTGGAAGACCTGGGTTCGAGCCCTGGGTTGGGAACATCCCCCTGGAGGAACATCCGACCCACTCTAGTATTCTTACCTGGAGAATCCCCATGGTCAGAGGAGGCTGGCAGGCTACAGTCCACGGGGTTGCAAAGAGAGATGACCGAGAGACTAAGAACAGCACAGCAGCACCTGTAAATGGGTGCACTGGGCATTGGGAAGAGCTGTGGCTTGCTGCAGAGTATCTCTAAGGCGTCTTTCATTTCTAAGATCCTATGACTGCCTCCTTCATTCTAATACTGACATTGAAGTTGAAATTCATTTTTTTTAAAAAAAGGAAGTGGGGAGGGACTTGGGATCTTGTGACGGTAGCCTCCTTAGCAGTAGCCTTTGGAACCAGTTGGTGCCCACCCAGCGTCGTGTCCAGGATACAGCTTATCTGCTCCTTTCTGCTGCTCTGTGGTCAGTGACTGCTCTGCCAGGTAGCCAAGAGCATCTTGTCACCATGGCACACCACTTACATTTGATCCTGGAATTCCTTGACCGTGAAAGCAACCTTGGAAAAAACAACAATGACCTTTAGCTAGGACGATATAGTAATGGACCTTCAGAGCCCAAGTGAAGCTTGGATGACACAGAACTCAAAGGCCTTGATCCAGGGAAGAGACTGGTCCAAGGACACACAGTCAGTGGGAAGAAATCTGGCCCCAGACCTCCTGTTGGCCCACTGCCAGCCCTCATTTCCCCTGCCCTGTAAGTAGATGCGGTGTGCAGGTTTTAATTATACATGCTGGATGTCCTTTGGCAACTGTCATTAAGATGAAATAGCTCTCCAATGTGAGGAACACTGTGATTTCCTATTAGTCTTGGGGTTCTTGTTTTATTTGTTTCCTTAGGCATTCCCAATTTAAAAATAAAATTCCCAATACTTGTCTCAGATATTAGGTATTGTTGGTGGTGATTGAAGACACTAACTTGAAAGCTGCTCTCCTTCTCCAGTGATATCTGGGGAGAATTAGGCTGTTCCCCAGGGACTGGTGCTGCCACTTTGCTCCAAGCACATGGAACACTGAGACAGAGCCAGGAGAGAGCAACGTCAGACAGAAAAGAAGACAAGAAGCACAGGAGAAAAGACCATCATGCTATCCATGGTATCCTGAAAAAAAAGCTACAAAACACACTCACCATCTTTCATGCTTCCCATCTCCTTGGGTACCATGCTTTTGGTGGAATCTGCATTCTCTGGGACATTCAGAGCTTTTAGAATATTACTATGAACAGAAAGGAACAGAAAGGAGAATGAGAAGAAAGAGGAAGAAGCCAAGCCTACTGTTTCTTTATTAACATAAAATGTTATGACAGTGAGCTTCACATAAAGTGTTATCGGCATTGGCTTTCTCCACATGAAGTGAGATGTTAGGACTATTGTGAAGAGAAAGACGTGCTTCCACAAGTAGACAGGGTCTGCATCGCATGGGAGAGATCATCCCACTGACCACTGGCATTGACTTCTTTGGACAGACCTCTTGTCTGCATATATTCAGAGCTGATTTGCTGTCAGTGGCCATGGAGGATGCCACAGAGGTCCAGATACACATCTTGGTGGAACCACGGCTGGAGCATGGAGAACTGTCAAGACCTCCCCCAATAAGAGAGCTGCTAGAACTGTAAAATATCAGGCATATCCAAGCCTCGTCACAATGCAGAGGAGCCTCTCTTCTCATCCCTGTCGCCGTTCCCAGGGCCAACCTCAACGCCCCTGCCCCTATAGCCTAGCCCCACTGCCCTCAGCTTCCTAACACCTTACCTTGTTATTTGTCTCTATACTAGGTCACCCTGTCATTCCATCTTCATGCTCAGAATGACGGTTCAGGCTCTGTCATCTTCCTTCCCCTTGACTTGTCAGGTCACATTCTCTTTCTGGCCAGGCTCTCCCAGGGCATCTGAATAAACTCTGTAAGTCATCACTGTCCCTGGGTGCTCCTCCATTATATAACCTTGAGGGGCCAGTGTATTTGCTTCCTCTTGCTTCTGGAACAAATAACTCAGTGTCTTAAGTCACAGGTGGCTCAGTGGCAAATAATCCACCTGCCAATACAGGAGATGCAGGAAATGCAGGTTCGATCCCGGGGTCAGGAGGATCCCTTGGAGTAGGAAATGGCAACCAATACTCTTGCTTGGAAAATCCTATGGACAGAGGAGCCTGGCATGCTACAGTCCATGGGGTCAGCCATGACTGAACGGCTGAGCACTCACTCGCATGAAATGCCTTAAATGAGAAGCTAATTATCTTATAGTTTGGAGACCAGAAATCCAAAATGGACTTCACTGGTCAAATCAAAATGTCAGCATGACTTTTGTAACTTCTAGGGGAGATTCTGTTTCTTTACCTTTTTCAGCTTCTAGAAGTTGATTGTGTTCCTTGGCTCAAGGCTCCCTTTCTCCGTTCCCCAAACTAGCAATATCATGAGATTTTTCTCATGATGTCATCTCTCTGGTTCTGATCCCTCTGCCTCCTTCTTCCTCATTACTCAACCCCATGATTACACTGGGCCACCTGGATGTTCCAGGATAATCTCCTGATCATAAACACAGTTTATCAGAAACCTGTATTCTCATTGGCACACAATGTAACCTACCACAGGATCCAATTTCCAGTTTGTTTCCTGGGCTTGGGAGAATATTCTACTTAGAGATGGGCAGGTGATGGCTTCTCTGAAAGTTGGTCAGAGAAGATAAAATAGCCCTAAGACACATTCGTGCCACTCTGCTGCACAGCTTGCTCTGACCTATGTCACAGTTTTGCCAGGAACCATCCTTTCTTGCTAAAATTGTGCTGATATTAATCACTTCAAGACTACAGCAGAAATTCAGTATGTAGCTATTGCCATTAAAAAAAAAAGCAAACATGCATTAAATACTTAAATTACAAACTAAGGAGTATCTATTAATAAATGCAACATGTTATCAAAGCAATAAATAATAATAAATAGTTTCATATACTTTGTAAGACATTTTTGTTAAACAATGTATGTATGTGTTAGTTGCTCAGGCACGTCTGACTCTTTGAGACCGCATGAACTGTAGCCTGCTAGGCTCCTCTGTCCGTGGGATTCTCCAGGCAAGAATACTGGAGTGGGTTGCCATTCGCTTCTCCAGGGGATCTTCCCCACCCAGGGATGAACCTGAGTCTCCTGCCTTGCCAGCAGATTCTTTACCGTATGAGCTACAGGGAAGTTCTCCTGCGTTGTAGTGTAGGCAGATTCTTTACTATTTGAACCACCAGGGAAGTGAAACAGTGAGCTGAGTACTTTCCATGCAGATTATTTATTTTAATTTCTAAAACAGCTCTATCAGGCAGCTGCTATGGTATGTACATTTTAAAGTAAGGAAATACAGGCTTTCAGAGGATGAGGAGATTGCCAGCGTTCACACAGCTAGTATATGGAGTGGAGGGATTTGAATTCAGTTGCATTTGTTTCCCTAATGCAACCACTAGGTGACACTGGCAATGTAAGCAAAGCTTTCAGGGAAGGGCCGTCACAGCGAGGTGAGCGGCAGCTGAGGAATGACACTTCAACAGTGTGCTCAGTGGGGGTCCCCTCAAAACTCCCCCAAGACTGTAGGGGAAACCAGAACTTCTTTATATGCCAGCTACTGAAGCACGTTTACCCCCAAGGTAAACTTGACCGTCATTGCTGTTAGATCAAGGTGCCTTTAGGACCCATTCTCCTTTTTTGACTTCCCTTTTCCATTTTGGCAAGGTTAAGAGAGAAAAGAGAACTCAGCCTTGCTGTGCTTAGGTCTTAGACGGTTCACTTCCCTACAGCTTCCAAGGGAACAGTTTTCACGTGGCCAGGTGAGGGCGTGCCTGGGTGTGGGGGGAGGACTGATGGGAGTACTGACTGTGGGGTGTTTTTGCTGGGTGCTCTAGAGACTGTTTTGGGGACCATGAGTCAATATGGTAGATTCCCATTAGAGACGCAGAACACACATGTCATTCATTCCCTGCTCCCTCCTTCCCTCCCTCCCTTTCCCCTCCTTCCTTAAGCATTCATTTTGTAGGCAATATGGATAAAGAAATAAGCAAAACATGGCCTCTCCTTTTAAAAATACAAGAATTCATAGGAGAAAATAGAAATCACTGTCTCTGAATAAATTGGACTCAGATGCAGCAAAAAAGTATTAAGCACAACATGTCAGGCATCTAACAAAAGTAAAATATATATGCTGCTGCTAAGTCGCTTCAGTTGTGTCCGACTCTGTGCGACCCCATAGATGGCAGCACACCAGGCTCCGCCACCCCTGGGATTCTCTAGGCAAGAACACTGGAGTGGGTTGCCATTTCCTTCTCCAGTGCATGAAAGTGAAAAGTCAAAGTGAAGTCACTCAGTCGTGTCCGACTCTTAGCGATCCCATGGACTGCAGCCCACCAGGCTCCTCTGTCCATAGGATTTTCCAGGCAAGAGCAACTTATTTATATATATATATATAAATTTATATGTATTTATAAATAAAAATAAGTATATATCTATATATATATAAATAAGTGTGCCATGTGCTCAGTTGTGTCCGACCCTTTGCGACCCCGTGGACTGTAGCCTGTCAGGCTCTTTTGTCCATGGGATTCTCCAGGCAAGAACACTGGAGTGGGTTGCCATTTCCTCCTCCAGGGGATCTTTCCCACCCAGGGACTGAACTTGTGTCTCCTGTGTCTCCTGCGTTACAGTGGACTCTTGACCTACTGAGCCAGTGGGAAAGCCCTAATAATGATAAACACTGTGACTTCTACTAGGGTGAGATCTCTTTGATGACTAGGACCATCTGAACCTCCTTTGTTTCTTTGGAGAGCACCACGTGAATTCTCACCCCTAGTAAAACGTTTAATAATGATAGTGTTGGAGCAGATATAAGCCACTTTAATGCACTCAGGAGATTCCATGGAGATGGCCGTGCATGTTTGTTCTGTTTTGCACTGACTCTGAGACAGGGAAAGACATGATATTGCTCCTTGGTGTGGTTTTATAAGGGTCCTCAAATTTCAGGGTTAGATTGGTTTTCAGGCACCAGAGCTTCTGGGCACGTGAAGCAAGAGAGTCTAATCCTGAAGATCCTGAGCTTTAGAGATAGATCTGCCTCCTAAATTTGCTTCTGTCCTTTTACCTTTCTGGGAAACCGCAGTTTATAGGTTAAAAGATATCCATGATGATAATGATTGTGTTTGTGATGATAATGGTGCAAAGTTCATATTTACTGAGTCCTTGTCATGGCCAGAGAATGAACATGTGTGAAATCATTTCATTTTTGTACTAACTCCCCAGAGTAAGCAATATTATCCCCAATAGTTAGATGGAAAAAGTGAGGCAAAGAGGTTAAATAATTTGCTCAGTCACTCTGATAGGAGTTAGATTCAAGCCAGATAAGCTGACTATGGAGCTTATACAGTTTTATTATTAAAATTCTTATGATATTTGTGACTTTTTCAGAATAATTTATATGAGGAATTGTGATTTCACTAGAACCTGGCAGGAAGTTTCTCAAAACAGTTTGGAACCAATGATGGCTCTCTCTTTTGTTTTTTCCTTCTACAATTGTAAGGACTATAGAAGTAGAGGCCCTATCATCTGCTTATGAATTTTTATTTTTAATTCATTGAACAAGTGATTGATGCCACTGAAGAGTGGAATTCCTCACTACACCTCTCTGGCCTTGCGTGAGCAGATGGCTCCCTCTGGATGGTGTGAGATTTGTTGTGTGGTGTGGTTACAAGGGGACCGAGGGTAACAGCTGTGTGTTCCAAGGAGAGCATCCATCATCGCGAGATTTGAGGCAGTAGTTGTGTGCGGATGGTTAGTGTGCAGAAGAGGAGGCTCGACGCCCATGGCGACCCTCACCACCTGACAGGTGTTTCTCTGAGACTGTAAAGCATCCTGGTTAAGACCTTGATGCATGCCGTCCTATGGAGTGAGAATGATCTGGGTCTCACACCCAGCAACTTACGAGAAGCTACTCATGAAGCCTTGCTTTTTTAATTTGCAGAAGGACAAAGGAGATAGTAATACAAATCCAAAATGCCTCATTTGCATTTCTAAAAGCCCCAAATACCCGACAGCAGGATATATTTTCACAAGCCCATGACAAACTCATTTGGCAACTAAACCTGACCTGACCTGACATGGAGCTTGTTGGGATCTTTCTTTATCTCACCCTTTGTCAATATACCATATTTTGCTGATAGATATTAATGTGT
>SJYX01005240.1:206629-221104 GCA_006410675.1 Oreotragus oreotragus
AGATATTCAAGTATCTAATCATTCTGAGTATTATTTAATAAGAAAAGTGATGACATCTGTCTCTTATACACATCTCCTCCCCATCCCACCCCTCTAGGTTGTCACAGAGCACCGCCTTTGGGTTTCCTGAATCATACAGCAGATTCCCACTAGCTGTCTACTTTACATACAGCAATGTATATGTTTCAATGCTACTTTCTCAAAGCATCTCACCTTCTTTCTCCTCCACTGTGTCCAAAAGACTGTTCTCTATGTCTGCGTCTCCATTGCTGCCTTATAGATAGGTTCATCAGTACCATCTTTCTAGATTCCATATACATGCATTAATATACAATATTTGTCTTTCTCTTTCTGACTTTCTTTCATGTTGCATAACAGGCTGTATGTTGTCCACCTCATTATAACCAACTCAAATGCATTTCTTTTTATAACTGAGTAATATTCCACTGTGTATATGTACCACAACTTCTTTATCCATTCATCTGTCCACGGACATCTAGGTTGCTTCCATGTTCTAGCTATTGTAAATAGTGCTGCACCGAGTCTAGGGATACATTTATTTTTTTCAATTATGGTTTCCTTAGGGTATATGCCCACTAATGGGATTGCTGGGTCATATGGTAGTTTTATTCCTAGTTTTTTAATAGTGGCTGTATCGACTTGCATTCCCACCNCATCTAGGTTGCTTCCATGTTCTAGCTATTGTAAATAGTGCTGCACCGAGTCTAGGGATACATTTATTTTTTTCAATTATGGTTTCCTTAGGGTATATGCCCACTAATGGGATTGCTGGGTCATATGGTAGTTTTATTCCTAGTTTTTTAATAGTGGCTGTATCGACTTGCATTCCCACCAACAGTGCAAGAGGGACTTTCCCTTTTCTCCGCACCTCCTCCAGCATTTATGGTTTGTAGACTTTCTGACTGGCGTGAGATACCTCACTGTAGTTTTGATGGTAGAAGTTGTGCATCTTTTCACGTGCTTGTTAGCCATCTGTATGTCTTCTTTGGAGAAATGTCTGTTTAAGTCTTCTGCCCACTTTGTGACTGGGTTGTTTGCTTTTCTGGTATTGAGCTTTATGAGGTGCTTGTATATTTTGAAGATTAGTTCTTTGCCAGTTGTTTCATTTGCTATTTTCTCCCATTCTGAGGGTGGTCTTTTTACCTTGCTTGTAGCTCCCTAGTGGCTCAGTTGGTAAAGAATCTGCCTGCAATACAGGAGACCCGGGTTCGATTCCTGGGTTGGCAAGATCTCTTGGAGAAGGAAATGACAACCCACTCTAGTATTTTTTGTTGGAGAATTCCATGGACCGAGGAGCCAGTCTGGTTACAGTTCAGGGGGTAGCAAAGAGTCAGACTCAATTGTGTGACTAACTTTCACTTTCATAGTTTACTTCAGAAACAATAATTTTAAATATTTTGACTGTTAAGGAACTCCATAAACAGAGAAAGCAAATAACTGATTATCAGAAAGTATGTACAACTCACATAACAGAAGAAGATAATAGCTTTACGATATCCAGAGGATATCTACAAGTAAGAATTATAAGACAGATAATCTAATAGACAAATAGGAAGGACATAGTTTTAAGGCCTTTTTTTTTTTTTTGGCAAAGTGTTGATTTTTATTCAAAGCAACAAGCAAGCAAAAGCATAATTTGTTCTGTTCCCTAGATGTAAAGCCCATGAAGTTTTGTGGGACTTAGCTCTTCCTAAATATTAACTGCACAATTTTGACACTGAATTCACCTGGTCTATTTTACCAACAGTAATCAAAGATATGTTGCCTGACCCTTCAAATTCATTTGACAACTAGTTGTCAATAAAAAGGCTTCCTTTATAGCTCAGTCAGTAAAGAATCTGCTTGCAATGCAGGAGACCCAGGTTCGATTCCTGGGCTGGGAACATCCCCTGGAGAAGCAAGTGGCCTCTCCCACACAGGGCTTTTGTGAGAATTAACTGTGATAATTCTCAAGAACCCAGGAGGAGGGTCTGGAAGAAGTGGAACTTAATTATTACTTCCCTTTCACTTTTCCTCTTCTGTTTCACTAGGCTTCTTACAGGCAGGAGGTGTCTCAGATGCATTTTTATGTCCCAGTGTTCGTTGCAGCGTCAGAATGGTGGAAAGAACGATGGGAAGAAGGAAGTGAGAAGATGGAGGGAGGGAGGGAGGGAGGAAGGAAGGAAAGAAGGAAAGATGGAAGGAAACACAAGTCCTCATCAAACTTGGCAGATTCCTGATGCAGTTCCTCCTCTAACCACATGATGGCGGCATGAGCACAGCAGCGCACCTGAGCTCTGGAGTCCGCCACTTAAAATAGAGCCAGGGCGCCTGGGTGTGTTTCGTGTTTGTTCAAGCGAGTCAGAGTCACACCCAGTCTCTGCACTCTTAGCTGAGCGGTAATGCAGATCGACATGGAAATCTTCAAGGGTTTCAAGGTCTTTCTTTCTAGAAAAAAAAAAAAAAAAAAAACAACCCACAGGAATTTGATAGTAAAAAGGACTCTGTAGTCGTTTTCAAATGGGGAGTTTTCCTTCAGTACCCAGCATCTGCTCGGCTGGGTTGGCAGTCTGTGTGCCAGTATGGCAGCTAATGAGCCCTAGGCTGGCTTGCTGCTCCTGGGGCCCGGCTGGGGCAGTCAGCTGGTGGAGTGATGGGAACTGCAATCGGCAGCTCTGCACCAACACGCCCCGGGATGGAAAATGTGATTTGTGACACAGCAGCTTGGGAATAATAATGAAAACATAATTGCTCCAGGCGGATTGCTGTATGTCTTTCAATTGCAAAGCTGCTTCACCTCGTGTGAGAGAAGCTGTAGTTCTTAGCTTTTGTTTCCCTAGGACAACCAGAGGCACACCCAGCAACTGTCCTTCTGCCCCCGTGCTTTAGATGTTTGTTTGAACCCCCAGAGAAAGGCTGTCTCCTAACCGGGAGGAACCAGCCTCCGCTCCCGGCTCTCTGTGGCAGCCTGTCTGTTCAAGCGGAACCACCCAAGTTATAGATGTGGCTTTCAAACCTGTTCACCCCTTCCACTGCTACCGGGAACATGCTGTTACACTGTTTTGTTTTTTGCCTTATGAAAAAAATATAAACCCCTGCATATATATTCCCCTTTAGAGCTTACACCCATTTCTCATTTTATCTTCATCACAGCTTAGAAAGGCAGCAGAGGTGATCGACATGGTCTTACAGACGAGGATGCCAAGATGCCACTATGTGTCTGGAATCTCCATCTCCCAGCCCAATTAGGAGTCTAAGGCTGGTAGCCTGGGTTTGAGTCCACTTCAGCCCCTGTAGGTTACCTGCCATCTCTAAGGTCCAGGTTCTTAGGCTGTGAAATGAGAATGTGCCAAGCCCCTTGGGGATGAAGCAGGGCCAGATGGGATTCTGTCCAGAGCACCCGCCGTGGCAGGGGCCCCATGGGAAAGCTGAGTATGGTTTCGAGTACCTGTTACACTCTTCCCTGGCCCTAGCCCCATGTTCTCTGCAAACCGCTCCATGCAGTTTCAACAGCTGTTCTGCTGGGGGAGGGGGAGAGGGTAATCTCCTGCCCCGGCTTCTCTGGCCCACTGTAAAACTTTGCTCAGCTTCTAAGGATGGATTATCCGAGAGATTGATGCTGCAGGGACCACTCCTGACCTAGGGCGGGGCTGGAGCTGTTGAATAAATCCCATTGAATGAATAACATCCCCTTTTCACTCTCCCAGGTGGACTGTTCTCAGATACATTTTACCTGGCAGGAGACGGAACCACAGTCGCTCCTAGTCATGGCCGAACTGATAGCGAATTTTCACGTTCGTGTCTCTTCCTTCCTGTTTTACTCACTGGTGCTTCGAGCCTCTAACTCAGGCTCTTCATTTGGGAACCCAGGCTGGAACAAGGTGGGAGAGAAGCCAGGGGATATGGGCTGGGGTCATTCAGACCACACCATGGTTTGTGGAGGGATCGCGACATTGTGGTTTGAGCAAGTCACTTAGGATCTGTGTCCCTGTCTCCCCTAAATGGGCAAGAGAGAATTGGGGATCATCATGAGGGGATGGGTGTGGATGGAGGAGATGGAAGAATATGGAGGAAGGAAGAGTTTCCTTCAAGGTCAGTTCTGATAGTATTTCCCACCGGGTTGGAAAAGAAAGTTCTTAGCTCTGGACGATGCAGGCTTTAAAAGGTGGTGCAAGAGCGCGTTCCTAATATGGATTTCTCTTGTCTTACACTGCAGAGGTCAACAAGTATTTTCAGTGGAGAGTCAGATAGTAAATATTTTAGGCCTGTGGTCCATCTGGTCTCTGTCACAACTGCTCAACTCTGTGACTGTTTCATAAAAGCAGCCGTAGACACTGCAGACACAAACGGGTGTGGCCGTCATCCAGTGAAACATCATTTACAGAAACTGGCAGGCCCAGCGGATTTGGCCTGTGGGGAGCAGTTTGCTGACCTCTGCTCTATTTTGCTTACTTATAAGCATAACTGAGTCAATTAGCCCAGCTCCTGCCTCCTAACTTGGTTCACCCCTGAAATCTCAAAGCAGGGGTGGGGCTGGATACTCATAACAGCTACTGGTTTTGCTCTCAACACACACACACACACACACACACACACACACACACCTACATACACACAACATGTGTGTGTGCACATTACTAATCTTCACGACCTGGATTTAGTTTCTGTGTAAGTGCAATGAATTTTAGGGCCATTTGATTTAATTCTTTATGTGTAGTGAGTTGAAGGTCATAAAACCAGTATTGAAATAATTAAAGGTGTTCTTTTTACTAACAGTATTTGTTGGCAATTCTAGACAATGTCAGTATTAAAATACCTCTCCCTGAAAAATATATTTTCTGAGTCTAGGCTCTAAATAATTACAGCAGTTATCTTTGGACTTTGATTGTATATATTAAACATATATATATATTCAAATTTGAACATATTTTAATTTTGAATTTATCTTTTAATAAATACTGATTGTATTATCCAAAGAATCTAATTTGGAGCACACCCATTATATAATGCACCTCCCATATTAAACATGATTGTATTGAATTTTGGTCTGTAATAGCTCAGAACCATTAAAGTTTACTTTGGAGAAAAAAGTAAATAGAAGGCCAGAATTTTCATCCAGGCCATCTGATGACTAAAGCTCAGTTTCTTTCCCAGGCTATAGCACTGTTTCTAAGCAAGTGCTTGAAAACACTTCTAGTCCAAAGATCTGTGAGGCTGTGATTTTATTTACCTTCTCTAGGCGGCTCTTTGCACAGCATGCAGACAGTGCAAAAAATGTACCAGCCAAGCCATTTTAAAAAATGTACCTAAGATGGAAATGTATTCAGCTCACCATGTTGACTTGGCATCCTATAGACAAATGTCAGGAGACCAATTCTATCAGACTTCTCCACCCCCTGCATCAGGGAAACATTTGGAAATGCATCCGAAGCATCTCCATATTTCCGACCTTCCAGCTGTCTCCATTATCACGGGGTCATGTAAGCACTCAGAGTCCAATCTCAATGACACTAGCCTGCTAAAATGCAATAAATGCACTCTCTGTGTGTCATTGGCTTTAAATGGGCCTCTCTGGAAATATCCAATAGGCCAAAAATCACTGGTCCAGATGCCCACTCACCCTGTCACTCATTTTACCTCTACTTACATTTCAGCCCAACACGTCTTTATGCATCCAAGGATTCTAGGTGCCGTAGTGAAGAATAAAAATGTGGTCTCTGCATTAGTTCTCTAAGACCTGTGGTGCTGAGACCTACGTGAGATAATTAAATATATTACATGCTGTCGTTGTTGCTTAGTTGCTCAGTCGTGTCTGCCTCTTTACGACCTCATGGACTATTACCCATCAGGCTTCTCTGTCCATGGGGATTTGCCAGGCAAGAATCCTGGAGTGAGTTGCCATTTCCTTCTCCAGGGGATCTTCCTGACCCAGGGGTCGAACCCACATCTCTTGATTTGGCAGGTAGATTCTTTGCCACTGAGTCACCAGGGAAATCCTAAATATATTACACACATTATGCCTTTTAATTCTTCCAACAGCCTTATAAGGTAGAGATCATAAGAGAGAGATTATTATCTCCCGTTTGGTGTATTGAAGGTGTGTGCTGGGGGCAAGGCCTCTTTTCCTCGGCAAGTTGGCAGGTTACACTCGGCTCAGATCTTCACTCTCATTGGTGGGAACATCTTTATCTTCCCCTGAGATTACTATGATGTTCTGGGTACACTCTGTGGTGCACTAGCACTATTTTTCAGTGGATAACTAGGAAAGGGCCAAACCTGGAGTCAGTTGGATGTCTATACCAGTGACTGTTAAATCTTTGGGGTCAGGGATCCTTTTGAATATCTGATAATTGCTAAAAAAAAAATGTAGAATCCAGTTTGAATAACATTTCAGAGGTTCATGAATAAAAACACTGCTTGATATAGCAGACCCTGGGCTACTGCAAGCATACAAAAGACACTTGTAGCACACCCCACCCCAGTACTCTTGCCTGGAAAATCCAATGGACGGAGTAGCCTGGTGGGCTGCAGTCCATGGGGTCGCTAACAGTCGGACAGACTGAGCGACTTCACTTTCACTTTTCTCTTTCATGCATTGGAGAAGGAAATGGCAACCCACTCCAGTGTTCTTGCCTGGAGAATCCCAGAGATGGGGGAGCCTGGTGGGCTGCCGTCTTTGGGGTCACACAGAGTCGGACACGACTGAAGTGACTTAGCAGCAGCAGCAGCAGCTGCTTCTGGAAGCCTCCCTGTACCCTACACCCCATAACCTGTTACCCTTACCACTACAGTGCATGCAAACCTAACTTCCAGTGGAAGATCCTGCATCTCCTGGCCTAAGTGCTTTTCTTTAGAGTTAGCCAGACTACCCGGACCTGCCCGGGAATGTATGTCTGCTGGGAACAGCCCTCCATCCATTACTGACGGGTGTGTTGATACCCCAGCTCCCTTTCCCCTTGGTGGGGTCAGTCTGAGGAACACATGCTGTTTTGTCTCCCAGTGTGCCCAGTGGGGTTAAGCTCAGTTGCCTGTACTCTTCTTTCTCTCCACTCCTTTATCAGTGTTCTTTCTCTTCATTGTTAAAGAAGTTAGTTGGACTGGAATCTTTGTTTCAGAGATTGCTTCTGGGGAACTCAAACTAAGACAGCACATGGTAATTATACATAGAATGATTTATTCCTTATGCTGTATGAGATGGGTCTTAATTTTGCAGATGGGGATCTCAGGGGAAGGTAAAGATGCTGTCTGTGTATCTGACACACAGGCAGGCTTAGTAAAAAGCTCAAAGGTCCATGGCAAGGTTGATCTACGTTCAGCCTGGACCAAAGTTTCTTTCAGCAGAGACTTGTTCTCTGTTTAATTTGCTTAGATAATACAACTGCCTTGTGCCAGGCATTGTATGAGATATTGAGAATACACAGGATCTCAGGGGAAGGTAAAGATGCTGTCTGTGTATCTGACACACAGGCAGGCTTAGTAACAAGCTCAAAGGTCCATGGCAAGGTTGATCTACGTTCAGCCTGGACCAAAGTTTATTTCAGCAGAGACTTGTCCTCTGTTTAATTTGCTTAGATAATACAACTGCCTTGTGCCAGGCATTGTATGAGATATTGAGAATACACAGGAGAGCATGTCAGATAAGTCACTCAGTATATGGCACTCATGTTCTAGGGAGAGGAGAGGGACAGTACAAACGCACAAGAATGAAATACTTACAGATGTGATGAGGACTGCTGAAGAAAACACAGCGTAGTATAATATAAGGAAGGAACTGGAGGGGTCAACAGTATAGTAAAGGTCAACCTTGCAAAGGGTTTCTGCTCCAAGAATTGATGCTTTTGAACTGTTGTGTTGGAGAAGACTCCTGAGAGTCCCTGGGACTGCAAGGAGATCAAATCAATCAATCCTGAAGGAATCAACCCTGAATATTTATTGGAAGGACTGATGCTGAAGCTTCAATACTTTGGCTACCTAATGAGAATGGCTGACTCATTGGGAAAGACTCTGATACTGGGAAAGATTGAGGGCAGGAGGAGAAAGGAGTGACAAAGGATGAGACAGTTGGATGGCATCACCGACTCAAGGGACATGAATTTGACCAAACTCGGGGAGATGGTAAAGGACAGGGAAGCCTGGCATGCTGCAGTTCATGGTACTGCAGAGTCAAACATGACTTAGCAACTGAACAACAACAAGAAAGGGTCTGAGAGTACTTCTCATCCCCCTAGCTGCTCCATCTTAGTTCACTGTACCTCTTTTTTTTTTTTTTTTAACCTCCAATAAATACTTAATATATACTAGGTACCAAGGAAGAAAATGGACATAGTCTCTTAAAGAGTTTACAATCTAGGCAGAAGAAATAGGGAATAAACAAAAAAGTAAACAAATGAAAAAAATATCAGATGGTAATAACCATTTTTAGAAGAAGAATAACACTTAATGAAAGAGCATATTTTGCCTTTCTCAACAAAAGTTCCCTAGAGAATTAAGTGCAACTGTCCTAAGGCAGACATTGGATCTAATTGACTAACTTCTAATTTATGCACATCTAGAATGATACTGGCATTTACAATCCTTGAGAACATTAGGGAGAGGCCTATTCTGAAGTCCTTTGCTGTATTTTGTGGTTCAGATAAGGAATCCTAGTTGAGAAAGTCTCTCCAAGGAGGTATCATTTAAATAACATTCTAGATTTCAAAAATAAGTTAGCATCTGAAGATCAGAGTTTTCAAGATAAGGAGAAGGGCTACTGGAGAGCCCTAAGAAGGAGACTGAAGGAGAGGAGAAGAGAGGGGAAAGGAGCTGGTACGAAGGAGGTGGGAAGGGGTCAAGCCATGGAGAATCTTGTACATCAAAGTTTGGAGGGGTTTCCCTTGTGGCTCAGTTGTGAAGAATCCACCTGCCAAAGCAAGAGACACTGGGTTCCATCCGTGGTCGGGGAAGATCCCACATGCTCTGGAGCAACTAAATCTGTGTGCCACAACTATTGAGCCTGTGCCCTAGAGCCCAGGAACCGCAACTCCTGAGGCTACATGCCACAACTACCAAAGCCCACTCGCCCTAGAGTCCACGCTCCTCAACGAGAGAGGCCTCTGCAATGAGAGGCCTGCTTACCTCCATTAGAGAAAAGCCTGCATAGCAACGAAGACCCAGCACAGCCAAAAATAAGTAAGCAAAATTATTCAGAATGAAGTTTGGAGCATATATTTTATCTGAAGTGTAGTTTGTAGAAAGCCAATAATCAGAGAAGAAAGCCCAGCTGAGACACTATTGTAGTGTCTAGCCACGAAGTGTTGGTAGCTTTATTCAAGAAGGTAGGAGAGTCAACAAGACTTGTTGGTGAGTTAGATTTGGTGGACAAAGGAAAGAGAAATCAAAGACAATGCCTGGCTTTATGAACGGTAAGTGAATGATGGGGCCGTTTACATGGATGGGGATGACTAAGAAGAAACAGATTTGCAAGACTGAGCTCAAGGATTCTCTTTCTATGTTATGATTGAGGTGCCTGTTTGAATCTAAGTAGAAATGTCAAGTTGGCCACCGAGTATGTGGGCCCAGAGTCTACAGAGAAAAGTTCAAGAAAAAAAAAAGAATCTTTGCTCTGTAGAGAATGTGGGCACCCACAGAAACACATCTGTGGTCCTGTAATACTGATTGCCTGGCTTAGCATCTTCAGTCTCTTAAGGTGGTCCTGTTTTGGATGATAAATTGTATCAGTACCTTCCATGGAGAGAAAGATAAGAAAAGAGATAAAGGGAGCTTCGGAAAGACCTCAGGGTGCTTCAACGTTTATAGACTGAGGAAAAGAGAGAAATTAGTACAAGAGACTGAGAAAGAATCGTCAGTAAGGAAGGAACAACACCTGAATTGTGGCAGGAAGACAAAATAAAGCGTGCTTTATGAAGGTGAGATTGTCAGTTCTGTCAAATGTTGCTGGAGCATCAAGCAGGCAAAGAGCATCCATGAGATTCCTGCATCTCACCTGCTGGGAGTCATGGTTCCAACGAATGAGATTGCAGCTCTCTCTAGACCACAAAGTCACCTACTCCTGGAGAAGCCTAACCTGTAGTACCACCGATGATTTTAGGACTATTGGCAGTGTTCTCAGAAAGACCACAGAGTATTTTGTTTAGCATGCTCAGGACCACTTAGGCAAATTGAAATTTCTTGAGATGAAAGAACAATGTCTTGTTTATGACATGACTGATACTAAGCTCAGAAAGCATGGAATTTATTTCAGAAAATAGCCTTCGAGGGCTCTGGCTACTAATGACTGTTCTACTACTCTGTCTGTTACTGCTGCCACCCACTGCCTCTGTGGCATCATCTCTTCCAACTCCCAGGCCAGTGCTGTTTTCTGGTCCGTGCTCCCTCAGCAAAGCTTCCTGGCTGGTTACATAAAAAGCAATATGGGAAAGAGTTAATTGGCAAACAAAGACACTGCATTTGCAACCCAAGAAGGCCTGCTGTGACTTGTTATCTGCAGAGCTAAGCTGTTTGCTGTACAAGTGATATTCGAAGCTCATTGCTGTTAATGCCAGTGGGGGCACTTAACACCTCTCTGTAAATGGTCTCAAGATTAATATCTTGCCGTTTATTTTATGTTTTTTTTTTTTTTTCCTCCCTTTGGAGGGAAACCCTTTACTCATCTTTTGCCTTCAGGAGCCAGAGCTGAGAGAAGGTCATATCTGGCAGGCTCCTGGAATGAGATGCTAATTTGATGGATCCTTCCAAACTTCTCCCTGTGAGATGCTAGCTTGACGGTTCCTTCCAAGCTTCTCCCTGTGTAGCGTGAATCATAGAGCTGGAACATTACTCAGCAGAATGGAAAGGGCACACGTTGGGATTCAAGATCTGCTGTCAAATCTTTAGTAACTAAATAAAAGAGCTGCTTAACTCATCTCAGCATTAATTTTCACCTGTTTAAAAAAACCTATATATAAAATGAAACATATATATATATATATATAGCAAGCTTATTATGAAAACCTGCTCTCATCTGGCTTCTGCCTACTCCACTAACTGAAGCCAGTCCAGAAGTGCTATCTTTTCAATTATATATTCATCAGAATGAACCACCACACTCCCTGAAATATTCTCTTCTTTTAATTTCTGTGACCTCATGCATTCCTGGCTTTCTTTCTGCCACTCTAGCTATACTGCTCAGCTTTTGTATTGGTCTCTCCTCTTTTATCTGATCTCAGAAGTTGAAAATAGGCTCTCTCTTCTCTTTCCAAGCTCTCTCTAGATATTAGCCATTATTATCTCATTAAACACTGTGTGTGTGCTGACGACTTTCAAGTTTATCTCTCCAACCCAGGTGTGTCTTTCGAGATACAGTCTTAGCCATCAAGCTGCCTGTTCGACATCTCCACTAAGATGGTCAGACACCTTACACTTAACATGCTAGTGAATCTTGAGCTTCTCCTTAAGAATCCATTCTACCCCAAGTCTATCACTTGTCAGTGAACAGCGCCATAATCAACCCCGTGACTCCAGGTAGAAGCCTAGAGTTCATAGTTAATACTTCTCTCTCCTCTACTCTCTATAAAGTAAACATCTGCATCTCATGGGAATTCTATACCCGAGGATAGCCTGGATTCTTCCACTGACCTTTATATTCACTGTCACCTTCTGGGTGGCATATTTTCCATTTTCCCTCCCAGAGCTATTCTCCATCCTGCTCTATTCCTCAGCAGGTTTATCGGTACAAGCTGTACCAGTAGGTCCCCTTGCCCTTGGGCTTCTGGCTAATGGAGAGTGAGCGTGAATGAAAGTCACTCAGCTGTGTCTGACTCTTTGTGACCGCATGGACTGTAACCCGCCAGACTCCTCTGTCCATGGAATTTTCCAGGCAAGAATGCTGGAGTGGGTTGCCATTTCCTTCTCCAGGGGATCTTTCCAACCCAGGGACTGAACCCAAGTCTCCTGCATTGCAGGCGGAGTCTTTACCTTCTGGGCCACCAGGGAAGTCTAATGGCGAGTAGGGGTGGGAAATTGGAAGGAGGGAGAAGAGTGAAGTTGGGGTGTGTGTTCCATGGGCTCCCTCCTTTCAGGAGGGCATGGATTTGCAGGGATTCTCAATGGCCAGTCTCACTTCCTGTCAGAAGGCAGCCCTCTGTCCTATGTTCTAGTTATCCCTCCTTCCTTTTGTGTCTTCCTGTCTGGTGTAGTGATGGCTCTGTACTAGCGCTTGTCCCCAAGAAACTGCTCTGTCCTTTCTGACTTCCTGTGCCCTGCTTTCATCTTAACCCCCTATTAAATCCCCAAATTCCTTGTTTAAAAGTATTTCCTGCTGGAAGCTGAGTGATAAGTCACCGCAAAGCAAATAAGAAAACCAAAAAAAAAAAAAAAAAAAATCCTCCTATTCTCCTATACTTAGTGAAACCAGCCTAATACAGTCTCTCTGCAGCAGCAGTGACAATTGTTTTTAAATATACATCATTTCACTCTTCTGCTGAAGAGCATTCAGAAGCTTTCTGTTGTGTTTGTGATAACCTCCTAATTATGGAAGTACGCCCCTTTGTGATCTGACACCTGTTTACTTCTGCATGCATGTCTTGCACACGTGCATGGCTTGTTTCTTGCACTTCAGCCATACAAATATTATTAATGTCCCAAAACACTCCACCACTCTCTTTCCTGCCTTGTAGGTTTTATGCATGTTTTGTTTCTGCCTGGATTGTTCTCCTCAGGGAGGACATGCATTTTTGCCTCCTTCTTATCGCTGAGATCTTAGCTTAATTGTCACATCCTCAGAAATTCCATTTCTGCCGCTTATCATAAAACAGTTCCTTCCCCATTATTTTCTGTCATGGCTTTCTGTTGTTTCTTTCATAGCAACGATTTCACTAATAATTATTTATAATTTTATTATTTAATTACAGGCATACCTTGTTTTATTGTGCTTCACTTTATGGCGCTTTGCCCATACTGTATTTTTACAAATGGATGGTTTGTGGCAATCCTGCATAGAGCAAATCTGTCACCCATTTTTCCAATGGCATTTGCCCCCTTCATGTCTCTGTGTCATATGTCGATAATTCTCACAATATTTCAAACTATTTTGTTTTATTATATATCTTAGGGTGATCTGTGATCAGTGATCTTTGCTATTACTAATGTAAAAAGATTAAGACTTGCTAGAAGCTCAGATGATGGTTAGTAACTTTTTAGCAATAAAGTGTTTTTAATTAACATATGTACTTTTTTTTATACATAATGCTATTGCACACTCAGTGAACTGCAGTACAGTGTTAACATAACTTTCATATGCCTGGGAAACCTAAAAAATTATGTGACTTGCTTTGTTGTGGTATTTGTTTTATCACAGCGGTCTGGAACCGAACCCACAATGTCTTTGAGCCATGCTTGTATATAGCCCTGCAATAGACTCTAAACTTGAGCCCATAATTGTTGTTATTTTTAACCCCAGTATGGACATTGCCTGATATATGGTAGGAACTGAGTAGTAGAACTTACAGAATTAAGTTATAAAATTAAGGAATTAGGCAGGTGAAAGTACCTGACTCATAGTATGTGCTATATTTATTGAGCATATACTCTTTACTAAGTACTTTCTGATACCCAATGTTAGTTAATAATATTAGTAACATCAAGTCCACTTTCTTCAGGTTCTTTTGGTAATCCTGGGCTGACTTTCAAGACACAATCAATGGGAATATGTAGGGTGAGTAAAATAATTGATTTTCATAATTTAGGGGTATGGAGATGCCTATTCTTTACAGACACTATTTTCTAAATACTGATATAATTTTTCTTAGTCCAAATAAAGAGAACAAAGCTGATTTATCCTTCTGGAAGTCCCATGTAGAGAGCAGGATCTACCTGGGGCCTCCCAGGTGGCTCACTTGGAAAGAACCCACCCACAAATGCAGGAGATGCAGGTTCAATCCCTGCTGCTGCTGCTAAGTCACTTCAGTCGTGTCCGACTCTGTGTGACCCCATAGACGGCAGCCCACCAGGCTCCCCCATCCCTGGGTCGGGAAGATTCCCTGGAAGAGGAAATGGCAGCCCAGTCTAGTATTCTTGCCTGAGATATTCCATGGACAGAGAAGCCTGGTGGGCTACCATTCATAGGGTCTCAAAGAGTCAGACACAACTTCATGGTTAATAACAACAATGAAGAAAGGCAAATAATAATAGCTCATATTCTCAGGCCCAGCATTCAGACTAAAAGCTTTTGCATAAATATTAGAATCTACCTATCACTTCTTCATCCATACTTCTCCATATCTTAAAGAAAAATGCCGGGGGCCAGAGTGAGGAACTCTGCCCATGGCAAAGGTCATGAGGAAGGAGGCTTTGGCATATGCAAAGGCGTGATCAAGCCTCAGGAGACCCCCTGTTCCCGAGCATCTACCCCAAAACCAGAGTCAGTTTATTGCTCTCACCTACACCTTTGACTTTCCGGGGGGCTCTCCCCATAACTGTTTCTCTCGGAGAAGGAGTAAA
>SJYX01005240.1:238131-250603 GCA_006410675.1 Oreotragus oreotragus
GATTTTGTTCATCAATTATGACCATGCAGATTTGGAAGCTGTAGGAGACAGAAAGAAAATGGTATCTAGTCCCCAAAAGGCTCTTAAAAAGCTGATCAATAACATAAGGTTACATTTCCTGAAGACTCCCCCGTCTTAATAAGAATGTCATCAAACAAATAATTTCCTGGTTGAGGCTCCTGGTTCACGTGAAACTGAAGTTTGAGGGTAGCTGCAATGCTTTATCTTTGCCGAAAGTTGTTAAGTCACCTTTGACGTGGGAACAGGTTTAATTTCGTAATAAACTGACAAGCTGGCCAAAGCCTCTATCAGCCTCTTTTCCAGTCAGTCATAGTGATGTTCCATTTGGAATGAGAGGCTGAGTCCAAGAAATAGCAGGATAGCAGCATCTACCAAGGGATCAATAAAAACCCAAAACTAACCTTTGTCTAGCAGTGACTGCAAATGCTTAAAAAAAAAAAGTGACCTCTTTTTAATCTTCAACTTAGTGTGAAAAGGGAAATATGAATGCAGCCCAGTGATGCAACCAACACTTTAAAGATGCCTGAAGATGCATCTCGAAACAGCCCATGTATCTCAAGAGGAACAAAAACAAAATCCAGAAATTTCTGGGAAGCCCTAAAGCTCCGACCACAGAAATGAGCCCTTCTTATCACTAGATTGGTAGTCCCCAGTGGGCGAGAAGGTGTGTTCTCACCCAATGCCCCGCCCTTGATAAGCATTCAACAAACACACAGGGATGGAAAGAAGCAAAGGCATTTAAGCTCTCTGACTGCCTGCAGTTCCTCAAGGCTGCCACCCAAAGCCTCATTAGGATTCATCCTAAGGCCAGGCCAGGCAGCCTGAGGTGGCTCACAGAGATTGTCCAGAAATACCTACTCGGTGCACATGTCTATGGGCTATGGGAGACCAGCTGAGCCTGTGGTTGTCCTCACACTCTCTAAAAATGTCTTTCCCTTTACTTTCTTTTTCTTCCTTCCTTCCTTGTTCCCTCCCTCCCTTCCTCTCACTCTTCCATCCTTCCCCATATATACATACTGATGCCACTCTGCTCCCATCACCCCTAATAGAAGCCATTCCGTTGGAACTTTGTGCCAAGGTCCAGAGAGCATACCTACCACCCTGAATTAGACTGAGTTTGGTGTTACGTCTTGTCCATCCTACTCGCTTCCAGGGTGGGACCTGCTCCTCCCTGCAACCCTAGAGGCCAGCACTTAGTACTCCGTAAGTTTTCCCTATCTCACTGACACATTTGTAATGTTTATAGGATTCTGGTTTTTCATTTGCCTATTATAGTCTCATTTCCTTATTCACTAAATGCCTCTCATGACTAAGTGGATCACCAAGCTTTGTGTTCACATCAAATCTTTCCCTTTCTGTTTCCTAAAGCTGCCACAATAAATGACATCACATGATTGACTTAAAACAATAAAAAATTATTTCTCCAGTTCTGGGGGTTGAAAGTCCCAAGCCAAGGTGTTGGCAGGGCTGCATGCCCTCTGGAGGTTCTAGAGGAGGATGCTTCCTGCCTCTCCTTGTTTCCAGTGGCTCCCTGCAATTCTTGGCGTTTGGGGGCTTAAAGCTGCATCATTCCAGTTTCATCCTTGGGCGTTAACGAGGCCATCTTCTCTGTGTGTCTTTCCCAAATCTCCCTCTCCCTCCTCTTACAAAGACACCAGGCCCGCCCTAAATCCAGGATAACTTTATCTTAACCGAATTACATCAGCAAAGATCCTATTTCCAAATAAGGTCATATTCTGAGCTTCCAGAAGAGCATGGCTTTGGGGGGAGACAATATTCAGCCCATTGGAGCATCCTGTGCTCCAGTGTGACACTGTGACACTGACGGTCAGCCCTCCCCTGATCGGTGGCCAGGGACGATACATAAGCTGGCCACTTGGGAGCTGGCCGTCCATCCCCTGGACTTCCGCCCAGGACAAGAGGCCACAGGAAGAGGGGAGAAGTTTCTGGCTCCGTTAGCATCCCCAGCCCAGCCTCAGCTGTGTTCATCTTCTTGTCAACATCAAAATAAACCTGACATAGAGATTCAGAGTCACAGCCTTCTGGATGCACAGAGCTGCGCTGGATTATCCCTGCTGATTCGCTGCAGACAGAGCAGCATGGAGGGAGGGCGGGGCAGAGAGGACGAGGCTGGCAGAGAGGTGAAAATGAGGAACACCTGCGGGATTATTTATTTTCAAATCTCCACTAGCAGGAAGACCACGTGAGGGAGTGGGCATGCTCAGCGGGCCGCCGGGAGTCTCCCGTGCCCTTGCCTGGAGATTAAGGTTTTATTTTATTTTCCTAGTCCTGTTTTTCTGTCTGGGAGGCTGAGCTGAGAAGCCAAGTGTGCACCCCCAGACCACTCCGGAGCAGGAGCCGTTCCTCTTTCCTGGTCCTCCCCAAGAAGGAGCCAGGAAAACACAGGGGAATAGGCCTGGGACAGGTAGAGGGAGGCAACTAATAGAAACAGAGAGAGTGTAGAGGAAAGGGCGCTCCCGGAACTAGCCTCGGCCTCTGCTAACGTGGAGGGCTCCTCTGGGGCCTCTCTCAGCTTCCGGCTGTATCCACAGAGTGAAATTAACCGATGCTTCTGCCCTGTCAGCCACGCGGCATTATTTCTCAGCTAGGGGGCGCCCATGAGTCCCCTTCGCTTTGCCTGAACCATCAGCCCAAGGACACTGTGTGACTCTATTCCATTTCCTCTCATCAGCTCCAGCTTCTGCCTCCATTACCTCTTTTATTTCTGGCTTCAAACCTGAACAAGAGGAGCACAGTCTGGGACACCCCGTGACAATTCTGAAATGGGTAAAACTGACATATGACCATTTCTTGCCTTATCTCCAGATTACAAAGACTCAGCAGTACACTGTGTACCGTATGTGTGTGTGTGTGTGTGTGTGTGTGCACATGTGTCCTGGATGCTAACCTGAGTTCCATGCAGGTGGAAGTCCTTGGGGCTTGTGTGGTTCCACAGCGGGGCATTCAGTGCCTAGCTGAGATGCTGCAAGGGCTCGCTTATAAATATCTTTAACTACCAAATGGTCTAGAAATGTTTAATAAAAATATTATTCAATAATAATACTACTCCATCCGGCAAGGGAATGTTGTAACGGTCTCCATTTTCCTCTTGATACTCATCTAGCTTCTGTTTTGCAAATGAATCTGGATGTTAAATCCTTTAGCTGCCCTGACCAATTTATTCTGCAAATTAACTATATATGACAGAACTTAAAGTCCGTTACCACTTAGCTTTGCCTCACTGAAATTTATGCTGCTTTCTTGCACGTTGGAGCCACCAGCTCAAATAGACTGTGGCTCCTGGTGGTGATTTTGGATTCCACACAAGTCCCTCACCTCTTGGTCCTCTTGAGTTTAAAATGCGCTGAGTGGACCAGGTTCTTTTCACCTCTCAGTGACCCGTGCCCTCTCTTCGCAGGTCTCTGCAGCTGCCCATCCAAACTTAATGAAAGTCTCATTACAATACTCGGTTTCACCCAGAGCTGCAAACCACACTGGTTTGTGGGGCACACTCAGAGACTCAGCCTGGTTGCAAAACAGTTTCTAAATTGTGGGAAATCACGGGAAAGCAAAGGTTACAAGATAAAGAGGCTGGCAATGAGTGGAGCACGACTGCTAAGCTCCTGAGTATAATCTTACATTATATTAAGAGAGTGTGGTGGCCAAGGTGATGGAGAGAAACAGTGTCTCGTCAAGCCAAACGCCATGAGTTGGTTCAGGACCGAGTGACCCAAGTGAGACTAGGACAAATGCTGGGCAATCAGGATTTCGGGAACCTGGAGACAGCGTCTTAAGGGCAGTGGCTGAAGGAACTGAGGGAGCCAGAACAGAGACAAGGGGACTTAGAAGCAGGCTTAGCAGCGCTCTCTGTAAATATGTGAAGCGTTGTCATGTGAAAGAGGGACCACATGAATTCTTTACATCTCAGAGGGCAAAATGAAGATCCAGGTGGGTGTTCTTATCAAACGAGAGGGAGATGAGTTGACTGAACCACACATTTTCACTGAGCACTACTGTGTGTCCGGTGGGGGCTCAGAATCCACTTGCCAATGCAGGAGACTCCGGTTCAATCCCTGGGTGGGGAAGATCTGCTGGAGAAGGAAATGGCAACCCACTCCAGTATTTCTGCCTGGAGAATTCCATGGACAGAGGAGCCTGGCGGCTGCAGTCCATGGAGTTGATAAGAGTCAGAAATGGCTTCACAGCTCAACAACAATGTGTCAGGTAGAGTACTCAGTGCTAATGTACACAGATAAATAAGAAAAAAAAAAAAAAGGTCATCTTCCAGGTGCATGGTGAGGGGAGTGGATAGGAAAGCAGGCAATGATATGACAGGGGTGGAGGTGATATTAGAGGCAGCAAAGACAGGCTCTGAGCATACCTAGGAGGAAGCTCTGAAACCCACTCTTAGGAGTTGGGAAGGTGAAAGGAAGCCTCTTGATTCCTTCAGGGACAATTTTTATATTAATTTAACTGATTCAAATCAGGATGGTCAGCCTTGGAGATGGCAAGCACTGGCTGACAGCAGGGTTCTTGTGGAAGCTAGAGAGCCACTTGGCAGGGACTTCACAGCGGGGGAGGGGCATCTCAACAGAATGAGTTCCACGTTCCTTTTAAGAGCCAAATGTCAAATGTCTATTATTCTGTGACCTGATCTTTTCAGTGTTTCCTTACATCAGTGGGGTGGAACAGGGAA
Organism: Oreotragus oreotragus; assembly: GCA_006410675.1. Classification (NCBI taxonomy): domain Eukaryota; kingdom Metazoa; phylum Chordata; class Mammalia; order Artiodactyla; family Bovidae; genus Oreotragus; species Oreotragus oreotragus. Next base: position 242,849 of record SJYX01005240.1, read on the forward strand.
TATGCATGGTATCAGGCACACCAGAAGATTCTAACTTCAGATAACACTTCCCTGGTGGACTTCCCTGGTGGCTCAGACAGTAAAGCATCTGCCTATAATGTGAGAGACACGGGTTTGACCCCTGGGTTGGGAAGATCCTCTAGAGAAGGAAATGGCAACCCACTCCAGTACTCTTGCCTGGAAAATCCCATGGACGGAGGAGCCTGGTAGGCTACAGTCCATGATGTGACTGAGCAACTTCACTTCAGATAACACAGCAGTCTTCAGATTACATGTTGAAGATCACCAAGAGTAATTTATTTTATAAATATTGTCAGACACTTTTAAAAAATTCTACAACTAATCCAAATATGTAAAAGAGATAAAAGTCAAGAATAAGATTGCTTAGGCATTTAACATCATTACTGTTTGGTAAAAATAAACAACTCCATTGTTTATGGAGTCCTTCAAGCATTTACTCAGAGCCCCAGGGTACAAGCAGCCTAATTTGAAAACTACTGATTCAGACTGATGACATTGGCCTGAACTTTTCCAGAAGTAACCAAGTGTGCTCTCCAGCCAATAGGACCCCTTGCCGGCCCTAGGAAGACTATTGCCACAAAGAGTAGATTCCAATTTATGGAGTCCTTCAAGCATTTACTCAGAGCCCCAGGGTACAAGCAGCCTAATTTGAAAACTACTGATTCAGACTGATGACATTGGCCTGAACTTTTCCAGAAGTAACCAAGTGTGCTCTCCAGCCAATAGGACCCCTTGCCGGCCCTAGGAAGACTATTGCCACAAAGAGTAGATTCCAACTAGACATCTATAGTCACTTTGCTTCCTGGGTTTTGCTAGACAAAAAGCACCATGTGGTCTGTCTTATTTTAGATGTATAATAATGAAGGTTAGAAAACTTTTAGACTCTTGACCAAAAATAGATCTACTCAAGCATGCATGTTCATCTCATAAAGAAAGGACGTCAAGGAAAGTGAAAAGAAGGCAACATCTATGCAGACAGTTCCATTCAAGGGAGTGACAAATTGAGGGGCAATTGTAGAAGCCAAATCTAATACTCTCCTTCAGATAGTAGTTAGGAGGTGTGTATATATTAATAAATTCCACTGTTATCTCATCTCATTCAAGTGCCATAAGGAAAACTTCATCAATATATCCAACCTAGGAAAGTAACGTAAAATCACAGCACCAGTTACTTCCCTGAATTCTTGTAATAATAATAGATACTAAAACAATTACAAATGTTAAAATGTACTTCTAGGGCACTGCCAAAGGGAAGCTGTTACTTGTGTAGCAAGGCCCAGCTGGCAGTTATGATAACCAGTACAGATGGCCATCTTGTAATTTCGATCATTAAAGCCAGGGTTTTCTTTAATGTCTCACTGCCTCTCATACACACACATACATGCACACATAGTTTTTGTTTTTCAATAAATATACTACTGGGCAATGACTGCTAGGCAGCAGCAACAGTCACAGCCCCAAATAGCCAGCCAGCCAGCTAGCCATGGCCCACCCAGTTAGTGCCAGCAGAAACTCCCAGACACAATGGTGCATGAGGACATGGTCTATGAAGAGGCCAGAGTCTCTGAGACCCTTGAGGATGGACTACCTGTCAAAATGGGAAAGTATATGCCTGGTCCTGGAAATGAAGAGAGAGGCCAGAGACAGGTACAGTAGCCCTTCTGGTCTCAGAGTAAGCAGCAGAGGGAGATGCTGTGAGCATGTCGTATCCCAGGCCCCCACCTCAACTGGCAAAGATCCATACTCACCCAGAATTCCCTATCTGATGAATGGGGCTTTTAGGTTTGTTTGGGTTCAGATTCAGAACTTGGAGACTTCTAAGACTTAACTTCTTTGGGCCAAAGTTTCCTGATCTGTAAAATGGATTTCTAACAGAATTTATTTCATAAAATTGTCTGGGATTAAATGGGATAGTTCATGTAGAACCCTCAGCATGACCTTTGGTATCTTAGCTTTCACTGGCAGCCAATATTCACCATCATAACTCCATTGCCCAGCACAGTCCTAACATCCAATAGGTACTCAATAAATACATAATGATTTCTTAAAATTTTATGCTCAAAAAAACCTACAAACAACCAAGAATCTTCATGGGCTAGTGATGGCAGAAGAATACCCAGTAATAGGGACTGAACCAGCAGGGTTCAAGGGCTTCCCAGGTGCCACTAGTGGTAAAAAACAAAAAACAAAAAAAACACCTGCCAATGCAGGTAGATGTAAGAAACATGGGTTCCATTTCTGGGTCAGGAAATCCCCTAGAGCGGAGCATGGCAACCCACTCCAGTAGTCTCACCTAGAGAATCCCATGGACAGAGGATCTTGGCAGGTTGCAGTCCATAGGGTCCCAAAGAGTCCAACACAACTGAAGTGACTTAGCAAGCATGCACACACAGCAGGCTTCAAGTCTGCAGGAACTTAACTCACCAAGATGGCTGTAAGGCCAGTTCCCACACAGTAAAGGAATCAGAAGTCCCCCACATTGTGGGGAAATAATACTAGGATCAAGGAAGGGCTCCAGCACCTGCATCCCAAAATGAGGCTGAGAGAGCCATGACTTAGTCCAGACCTCTGACATTACTGAGCTGGCAGAAGGGAGCAGAGAATGAATAAGTCTGAGTTGCTGCTTCAGGACTGGAATCACAAAGTGCCCAAGAGCCCAGTGGGATGGGAAAGAGGGAAGGAATAGATGCCGTTAAATTTATAGTTAGTTTATGACAATGTGCTTCCACGTACAGGCCTGATGCATTGCATTGATCAAAAGATGTGGCTGGTCATCTCTTAGGCATCCTTGCTGTTGATAGCAAGCTTGTTCAGAGTGACATGCTCTCTATGGTCCCAAGGGGACCCTCAAGGCTGCCGCCAACTTCTCTGGGAGTTGAGTGATTCTTTAATTAGTATTAGGGGAAATGGGTAGAAAAGATGCTCTTGACCATTGTTGTTGTACAGTTGCTAAGTCATGTCCAACTCTTTGCACCCCATGGCACACCAGGCTCTCCTGTCCTTCACTATCTCCCGGAGTTTGCTCAAACTCATGTCCATTGAGCCAGTGATGCTATCTAACCATGCATACTCTGCCTTCAATCTTTCCCAGCCTCAGTGTCTTTTCCAACCAGTTGGCTCTTCACATCAGGTGTTGACCACATTGACCTTTAACTACTTCAAATAAAGATGCAACACTAGTGAAATAAGATGAAATTTTGATCTCCCAAACCAGCCTTTCTAGTTACAAAATATTTCTCCCTGAAATACAATGCTATTCAAATGGTGCTAACATGGAGTGGATGCTTTATAAATGGTAATACTGAAGGACCTCCATTCCATGTGTTAGATAACTATTTACAATACTTAGGTGTTAGTACTAAAAGAGCACTAGGATTTTTAGATTCTTTTTTATTTTCATGGAAAAGAGAAAAAGCAAATCCCTCTTAGGTATCAGCAACATCCCAGGGGTATCTTTCCCTTGTATCAATCTGGAACCAAAAACCCACAGCGAAATACAGAAAATAAGCCACTTCAGATATATTAAGTCTTGAATTCTGTCTGTTTCTAAAGCTTGCAACTATAGGATCTTGTATTTAATTTTCATTCCTACAGTAACAAGTCTATTGGAAGATAATTCAGATATTTGTCTTTATTCTAGTCTAGTGCCAAACAAAAAAAGGAACAAAATGGAACAAACATTTGCCCTTAAGAATGTACATGCACATGCGTGCACACACACACACACAGATAAAATAAAACCTTTCTCCCAATGCCAGGAACTTATAGGGTGTCAAGAAAGCTGAGAGAATAGGACCCTTTAAAAATGGTAGGTAACAAAATTCATCTTTAATTTCTCAAAGCCCCTGAGGCACATTTAATTTTGCACTTTCAAAAACAGTAGGAAATAAATACTGTCAACAAGTAACTGGTGCTGAAATTCTGTGTGTACAGTGCTATGTACTCATTTCAAGGTTGTTACCATTAAAAGACGCTTACTCCTTGGAAGGAAAGTTATGACCAACCTAGATAGTATATTGAAAAGCAGAGACATTACTTTGCCAACAAAGGTCTATCTAGTCAAGGCTATGGTTTTTCCAGTGGTCATGTATGGATGTGAGAGTTGGACTCTGAAGAAAGCTGAGCACCGAAGAACTGATGCCTTTGAATTGTGGTGTTGGAGAAGACTCTTGAGAGTTCCTTGGACTGCAAGGAGATCCAACTAGTCCATCCTAAAGGAGATCAGTCCTGGGTGTTCATTGGAAGGACTGATGCTGAAGCTGAAACTCCAATACTTTGGCCACCTCATGTGAAGAGTTGACTCACTGGAAAAGACCTTGATGCTGGGAGGGATTGGGGGCAGGAGGAGAAGGGGATGACAGAGAAGGAGATGGCTGGATGGCATCACCAACTTAATGGACGTGAGTTTGAGTGAACTCTGGGAGTTGGTGATGGACAGGGAGTCCTGGCATGCTGTGATTCATGGGGTCACAAAGAGTCAGACACAACTGAGCAACTGAACTGAACTAAACTGAACCATTACTCAATTTTTTTCAGTGCAAATCTTTTTAGTCCCTTCTTATGCTTCTGTTTTTAGCCTCCCAGGACTTTCCTTCCATCAAAAAGTTGGCTGACATCAGGCAAAAGTCAGAAGACCCAGGCTGGAACTCAATTCAATAGAGCAAATACTAAGTTATTGAATGTCTATTTACAAGGTACTGTGCAGGTCTTCTGAATATACCAAAATGAATTATGTGTAATCCCTACATTCAAAGGATGTACTACCTTATAGAGGAGATAAGATAGACATACAGAATTTAAGTGCTGTTTTTTAGAGGATCAAACAAGGACCAGCTGATATCAGGACAGTTAGTTCAGAAGAGGCTTCACTGAGGAGGAGGCTGTTGGGCTTGGCCTTGAGGGATGCTGTTATTGTTTAGTTGCTCAGATGTGGCCAACTTTTTTGGGACCCCTTGGATTGTAACCCACCTGGCTTCTCTGTCCATGGGCTTCCCCAGGCAAGAATACTGAAGTGAGTAGCCATTTCCTTCTCCAGGGGATCTTCTCAACCCAGGGATCGAACATGCATCTCCTGCACTGGCAGGTGGGTTCTTTACCACTTAAGCCACCAGGGAAGCCCCTTGAGGAATGACAGCATCCTTAAAAACAAGAGCTACCATTTATGGCAGGAACTGGCAATTTTTTTTTTCCCTGCAAATGGCCAGATAGTAAATATTTTAGGCTTTGCAGGCTACACAACTATGCCTTTGAGCGTGAAGGCAGACACAGACAATACATAAATGAATGTTCATGGCTCTGTGCCAATAAAACATTGTTTATGGATACTGAAATTTAAATGTTATAGAATGTTCATGTCATAAAATATTATTTTGCTTTTTGTTATTATTTCCCATTCATTTAAAGTGGCAGAAACCATTAGTTTGTGAGTCATCCAGTCACAGGGAGCAGGTCATATTTGTTGACCTCTGATAAAGCTCAGCATTCAGAAAACTAAGATCATGGCATCTGGTCCCATCACTTCATGGCAAATATATGGGGAAACAGTGGAAACAGTGGCAGACTTTATTTTTCTGGGCTCCAAAAACAGTGGAAACAGTGGCAGACTTTATTTTTCTGGGCTCCAAAATTTTTCTGCAGATGGTGGTTGCAGCCATGAAATTAAAAGACACTTGCTCCTTGGAAGGAAAGTTATGACCAACCTAGACAGCATATTAAAAATCAGAGATATTACTTTGCCAACAAAGGTCCATCTAGGCAAGGCTATGGTTTTTCCAGTAGTCATGTATGGATGTGAGAGTTGGACTGTGAAGAAAGCTGACTGCCAAAGAATTGATGCTTTTCAACTGTGGTGTTGGAGAAGACTCTCGAGAGTCCCTTGGACTGCAAGGAGATCCAGTCCATCCTAAAGGAGATCAGTCCTGGGTGTTCATTGGAGGTACTGATGTTGAAGCTGAAACTCCAATATTTTGGTCACCTGATGCAAAGAGCTGATTCATTTGAAAAGACTCTGATGCTGGGAAAGATTGAGGGCAGGAGCAGAAGGGGGCAACAGAGGATGAGATGGTTGGATATCATTACCAACTCAATGGACACGGGTTTGGGTGGACTCCAGGAGCTGGTGATGGACAGGGAGGCCTGGGGTGCTGTGGTTCATGGGGCTGCAAAGAGTCAGACACGACTGAGCTTCTGAACGGAACTGATCTACAGAGTCCTCCCTATAAATATAATGCTTTGTTATACTTGATCTCATTGAATTCTTACACCTTGCTCTGTGAGGGGTAAGGATATTTTTCTAGCTATCCAAAGTGAAGCTTAGAGAACTGAGGTTATATAGGTTTCAAAGATCTTGCTTTTAACCACCAGGTCATACTGTCTTCCAGTAATGGTAAGGAAATCATGGGAAAGGTGAAATGAACAGGTTTCCTTTGGCCAGGGGCATTTAGTTCATCTAAAAATACTTTAAACAACAAATATGAGGTTTCCTATCATGGCTTACTTAGAGTAATGATGCTAAAGCTGAAACTCCAGTACTTTGGCCACCTCATGAGAAGAGTTGACTCATTGGAAAAGACTCTGATGCTGGGAGGGATTGGGGGCAGGAGAAGAAGGGGACGACAGAGGATGAGATGGCTGGATGGCATCACGGACTCGATGGATGTGAGTCTGAGTGAACTCCGGGAGATGGTGATGAACAGGGAATCCTGGCGTGCTGCAATTCATGGGGTCGCAAAGAGTCGGACACGACTGAGCGACTGAATTGAACTGAACTGAACTGAAACCTCTGTTATCATCACCCTCTCTCTTTCCACAAGTCATGCAGGACACAAGTATAATATTTAATAACTTCTACTGCCCAGAATATAATATCCTCCCATACATGAAGCAAAAAGAACAGCCTTCTAGCATTTGTTCCAACCTCCCAACTCCCACTCCTCCCCATGGTTACCCAGAGTACACACAGAAGGTGTCACTTGACCCTGCAGGTGATGGTAAGCTTAGAGACACAGTTCTCTCCAAGTTGCTAACCCCTTTCTTTCTCTCCTCACCATTGTCAGCAATGATTCTCTCTTACAGGGCTTCTTCACTGTCTAATGTTTTAAAGCAACTTTATGAGCTAGAGAAGATGGAAGGGAAACCGGAGTTGCCACAGTTCCTTATCACCTGTTAAGATGACTGCTGCTGCTGCTGCTAAGTCACTTCAGTCGTGTCCGACTCTGTGCGACCCCAGAGATGGCAGCCCACCAGGCTCCCCCGTCCCTGGGATTCTCCAGGCAAGAACGCTGGAGTGGGTTGCCATTTCCTTCTCCAACGCATGAAAGTGAAAAGTGAAAGTGAATTTGCTCAGTCATGTCCAACCCTCAGTGACCCCATGGACTGCAGCCTACCGGGCTTCTCCGTCCATGGGATTTTCCAGGCAAGAACACTGGAGTGGGGTGCCATCGCCTTCTCCGTAAGATGACTGCAGGTGGTGTCAATCCTTCTTTGATCACCTTCTTTTCTGAACAAAGGCCAAGTATCGTTTACACTGTCTGTAGAGTTGTTCCCAAATGTAGGGTCACACTGGGTTCCACATATGACAATGGCAAGTTCATCCGTCAGTCAGTCTATGTCTATTGGGGCTTCCCCAGTGGCTCATCAATAAAGAATAGGCCTGCAAGGGACACAGGAGATGTTGGTTCGACCCTTGGATTGGGAAGATCCCCTGGAGGAGGAAATGGAAACCCACTCCAGTAG
>SJYX01005240.1:254281-324445 GCA_006410675.1 Oreotragus oreotragus
TAAAGTCTGACACTGTTTCCACTTTTTCCCCATCTTGGAAAAAAAGCTATGACAAACCTAGACAGCATATTAAAAAGCAGAGACATCACTTTGCCAACAAAGGTCCATGTAGTCAAAGCTATGATCTTCCCAGTAGTCATGCATGGATGTGAGAGTTGGACCGTAAAGAAGGCTGAGTGCCGAAGAAACGATACTTTCAAATCGTGGTTCTGGAGAAGACTCTTGGGAGTCCCTTGGACAGCAAGGAGATCAAACCAGTCAATCCTAAAGGAAATCAATCCTCAATATTCACTGGAAGGACTGCTGCTAAAGCTCCAATTCTTTGGCCACCTTATACAAAGAGCCGCCGGCTCGTTGGAAAAGACCCTGGTGCTGGGAAAGGTTGAGGGCAAGAAGAGAAAGGGGCGACAGAGGATGAGATGGTTGGATGGCATCACTGACTCAATGGACATAAGTTTGAGCAAACCCCAGGAGACAGTAAAGCACAGGGAAGCCTGGCGTACTGCAGTTCATGGGGTCTCAGAGAGTCGGACACGACTTAGTGACTGAACAACTCTCTTCTTTAAAAACAAAAACAAAACAACGTCAACAACAAAAACCATCATGTCTCTGTCACACCTAACAAAATCAACCACAATTCCTTAAAATCATCCTATATCCAGTCATTGTGCAAATTTCCCCAACTGTCACAGAATTCTTGTTTTGTTTAGTTTTAAGACTTGGTTTGTTCAAATCAGGGTCCAGACAAAGTCCACACAAGGCATTTGGCTGAAAGACTCTCACAGAAGAGTCTTTTCATCTCAACCAGGGGCAGGCAAACTGCACCTGAGGCCAAATCCCTACCACTGCCTGTTTTGTAAACACTCCCAGCCACCTCCTCTTGTTTACATGTTCTTGGGATCATGTCAAGCTACAAAAGTGGAGGGGACTGGTTTCTCCAGAGCCGGCATGACCCACAAAGACTAAAATATTTATTACTTGGTCTTTCCAGAGAAGTTTTGCAGATCCCTTATCTAAACAATTTCCTTCTCCTTTTATCCTCTCCATTTATTCAATTGAAGAAACCAGCACATTTGTCCTGCAGAATTCTGCATTTTCTTGTGTCCCTTTTGAAGAACAAGGTAATGGCTTCCAGAGGCTCCTTTGGCCTCAGGGTCCAGAATTTCCCTAAGCCTGTTCTTCAGCCAGTCCCCAACAAGGGCCAAGGCCCTCCTTGGAAGACACAGCTGCTCTGAGGAAGATGGACAAATCAGGTTTCTATGAGAAGGAGGGAGGGGAGTCAATGGTTACTAAGGAGGGAACTCAGGATGATTCCAACCTTCCAAAATGGGCCAGCTGAGCAAAGTGCCACAGTGGTCCCATCTCCCTCTGTGGCTCAGGGCAACCTCCCTCACTCCCAGGACATGGATTCTTGCTGCTGCAGCTTCCAACTCGTGGCCAGCATCTAACCTCCCCCTGCCATGCCCACATCCCAGCTCTGTGCTGGGCACCGGGTATCCAGAAGTGACCATGGCAAACCAGTCTGGGTGTTTTGTGCTCACCGTTGAGTGAGGGTCAGACAGACAAGGGGTGAGCCCAGGGTGACCTGAGCAGTCCAGGTCGGGGGCGGGGGTGACCTACTCAGAGGGGCGTGGACACGAATGCTTGAGGGCACACAGCGGGGACTCCAAACCCACAGGTGAGCCTTTAGAAGACGCTTCCAGGAGGAAGTGCCTGTGGCTGGTGGAGAGAGGTGAGTGGATCTGACCTCGAGGGGCCTGAAAGGTCATGTTCAGGGATCTGGCCTATCCGAGGGCTCTCAGCAGCCACTAGAAAGCTTCTATGAGTGGACAGGGGGCAGTGTTAGGATTTAGAAAGCTAGTGAGACTTAAAAACTGCTCTCAAATTCCTCGTTCACACTGTGGCACTGAGTACTTGAGGGTTTAGAGCCCAAAGGGATGAAAACGTTAAGATATAGTAGAAGGGGGTGCTTATCTCTTTCTGAAATATAGCAGATACACATATATTAAGGTATAGATCTTTAAGTATAGTTTATATTTTAATATATAATTTATATAATATAGACTATAAAATGGGAGATGGTGAAGGACAGGGAAGCCTGGTGAGCTGCAGTCCATGGGATCGCAAAGAATTGGACACAACTGAGTGACTGAACAACAATAAATACTATATATCTTATATGAATATAAATTTATGATATCATTAGCTATGATATTAAATACATAGCTTATATTTAATATATAATTTAATAACTGTGTTATATAATTATATATCAATATAAACTACAACATAAAGATATACACTTTGGTTCGTATATTTGATACATTTCAGAAAGAGAATACGACGCAGTTTTTATATGTTATCAAAACAGTGGAACAGGACTTCCCTGGTGGCTCAGATGGTAAAGCGTCTGTCTACAATGCAGGAGACCCGGGTTTGAGCCCTGGGCTGGGAAGATCCCCTGGAGAAGGAAATGGCAACCCACTCCAGTACTATTGCCTGGGAAATCCCATGGACAGAGGAGCCTGTTAGGCTACAGTCTGTGGGGTCGCAAAGAGTCAGACACAGTTGAGCGACTCCACTTTCACTTTAAAACAGTGGAACAGCAGTCTGATGGTAAAATTGAGTCTCTGAAACACAATTTAGGCAGTGGTGATTTCCCTCTCTTTACCCAAGGCCAACTTTGCTCCAGTAGGTTACCCTGGGCTGTAGCACTTTTGAGTTTCAGTTTTCTAAACCTGGACAATGAGACTACAAAAGTCTATCTCCCATAAGAATGGACACACACCACACCAGTCATGTCTGAAAGCTCTTTAAGAACAAGGAGAGCGAAAGCATAATGTTATTGGCACTTCTGCTTCCTTCTTAGGCCCTAAAACTGAGAGCCCTGAGTGACTGAGAAGGCCTCACTCCCTGCACCACTCAAAGGGCAGAGCAGCTGGAGGTGCATCTATGCTCTTTCATTTCCAGGATCACCTGCCCCCTTTCAAACTGAGAGCAACTCAGGTGCTCACGCTCAGCCTGCGAAATTCTTGCCTCCAAGGGCACAGAGCTTTCCCAAGCCCTAGCTTCAAGCCATCATGAGTTGAAAACTGTCATCATGCGCCCTCCAAAAGAGGGAGAGGCTGTCACCCACCATCTAGCCATAGAGAAGCCCGCAGACATTTACTGAGCACCAACTCAGCACCAGAAAATTGAGGGCAAGAGCAGAAGGGGGCAACAGAGGATGAGAAGGTTGGATAGCATCATCGACTCAATGAATGAGAGTTTGAACGAACTCCAGGAGATGGTGGACAGGGACGCCTGGTGTGCTGCAGTTTATGGGGTCGCAAAAAGCCGGACGTGACCGAATGACTGAAAAACACCTCTGTACAAGGGGCCGTGGAAAGCACTGCCCAGACCCCGGTAAACATCAGCCCGTCCAGTTCTGCTCTACAAACTTTGAACTAAACTCAGATGACCTGAGCTTATACTCGCTCATGATTCAAGTCAGGAAGATGATGTTTTGTACAAAGCCTAGCATTTGCTCAGCAAGAGGAAATACTTGGCAAGAAAGTTAGGAGCCCAGATTCAGAACACAGCTGCTGATTGGCTGGGTGGCTCTGAGCAGTTCCTGAACCTTCTGCACCGGGAGTGGGGGGATGAGGTCGTCTTTGTGGTGCCTCTGAGCCCCGACTGTCCATGATTCAGTCCGTAGGCCTTTGCATGGGCCGTTTCCTCAGCCGGGGGCGGGACCTTTGGCCCATGCTTCCATCCCTCAGGCCAAGACTCTTCCTTCAAATCCTGTATCAGCAGTCACCTCCTCCATGAAATGCTCCCAGACACAAAACTACTCCCACTCTCCTAGCTAACGAAACATCCAATCACTCCCTCTTCTGCTCCACATTTTATCTTGGAAAGTCCGTATGCTGAAAGCACTTATCAGTTTAATAACTATGAACTAAAGGTCTCATCCCACCTTTACTTACTACCTAGCACATAGTCTGAAACATGGTAAATGCTTTGTAAATGTCTGACGAATCAATGAATGAATGCATCGATTAGTCATTAGCACTTTCTGAAGTCTGCTAGGGTGTTAGGATATCCCTGTCGTGGTCTGGAAAAAGACGCATATTTCTTATTGAATCATTTCTTATCAACTTCTTAAGGATGGCGCCATCCTTGGCTCAGGTTTTGTCTCACCAGGGCTTGGCACCCAGTAGATGCTCAATGGATGTGTGTTTCATGGACCAGCATCAAGGTCCCCTCCCCTTGGCCCTCCACACTGGGTGAGCTTCACTCTGCATGGGGCTCAGTGATTTCTCTAAGAGTATGAACTCGTTGCCATGAAGGGCACGTGGATTCATATTAGATTAGGATAGAAAAGATCTACACTGGCACCAGTGCGGGGAGCTGCAGGCCAAGCTCCCGTTGGCAGGGTGGATAACTGCAGAGGAAAACGCACCAGCTTCTACAGTGTGTCCAAAAGGAACATGACCACCATCGTTTATGGACCTGGGCGTAAGTAAAAAGTCCCCAGTGAGACAGCCTCTCCTATCTCCCGTTACTAAATAATAATGATAATGATACATTGGTGGCCCAAATTGTGGGTACCACCGGCTGCTGTTAAGGGCAGGGCTAGGTCAGCTCCGTCTTCAGGCAGGGGGATGTTGGGGGTGGGGGTGGAGTGGTGGCTGCATAGTCTAAGTGTGACCCAGCCGGGGATAACATCGCCTTCCCATAGGACCCAATGTCAGGTTAAAATTTATTTTACTATCCTGATTCATGTAATCCCCATTGGGCAGGGACTGTCCCACTTTCAGATGAGACTTAAGTTGAGGTCCAGAGAAGTTAATAACCAGCCGAAGTAAGCAACAGCGCTGGGACCTGGATTCAGCTCTTCAGGCTCCAAAATCCACCCTCTCCAAGCTCCTGGGGGGTCACCATTTCTCACCAAATCGTTAGGGTCACAGTGGCTCCTCCTTGCGCCTGGCTTCCTATGGTGCCCAGAGCAGGGCTGGACCCACAGCCAGCTCTCAGTGGCTGTGGCTCTGCAGGTCACTGATTAAGTTCGATGCCTGGTTGAGTTCTGTGTGTTGATTGAGCTCTCAGTGGCTTAAGCAACCCCATCTAGAAGTTGAGAAAGGCTGTCAGCCTCCAGGGACACTCAGGCCTTGGGAGCTGAGTGAGGCGGGATACACATCATCTCACAGCTGATGGCCACAGCCCCAGTGGTCACCGTGAGTCACCCCAACGCCACTGGCACGTCTGTCTTTTTATAACTCCTAGCAGCTGAGGCCAGTGAGCCCCTCAGCCAGCCGTGCACATTTACACTCTGCAAGCCTCCAGGATATGTTTTTTGGCAAGGCCTCCAGATCAATTAGCCAAGTCAGCCTGGGAAAGTGGGAGGCTAGTAGGGGTGGGAACCGGGTCAGAAATCCCTCCCAGGGCCCCTGATTCAGTCACCACATGGTTACTTAGGGTCAGTGGAGCTGTGCCTGGGGCGGAAGGGTAGAGACACAGAGACAAGGTCATGGAGAGAGCAAAGCACAGGAAAAACTGAGGTACGGAGGGAAAACCCAGATCCAGAATAGGCTAAAAGTGGACCCTAGATTGTACAGGCCAAACTGCAAAAGCAGGGCTCCCGAGCCATGCGCTTCCCTGAGTCCGCTCCAGCTGGCCCAGAGGACGCTTCTCCCACTCGGAAGTGACTGACCTCCACCGAGAGGTCAGCATATGTCCACACATCCTTGTAGCCCCGTGGTCCAGAGAGCAGCTGAGAAATGAGCCCTCTCTGGAGGCAGCCACACCCTAACGGCCTCACAGAGAGGAGAGCCCTCCCTCTGTCCCGAGGGAGTGGCTTTTGGAAGGTGCACTGCAGTCATAGGGCAAATGGCCCAGGAAGCAGGTGGACTGAGCCATCACCGCAAGAGATGCCCACAGCTGCAGCCTATCCCACACTCTGGGTCTGCAGCAGCGCTGCAGTGGCCTGAGCTCAGACGGGATCCAGCCAGCACTGTCTGCCAGCCTCCAGGACTTCTGGCCTCCTTTCTTCCTGGCTGCAGGAGTGTGAACAACAGCCAAAGTGACAGACAGAGAGCACACTTCCCTCCTCCCTCGAGCCCTGTGGCCTCGTTAACAGGGAGGACAGTGAAGGACCGTCGCTCCCCAACCAGCTGCCGACACTGGCAGAGCCTCAGCTACCACATCCACGGGGTACATCCCCATCTCTGCCTCCATCAGGCGCTTAGCGTTTCCTCCTTGAGAAAGACGTGTCTCCATCTTTACTCATCCTCATCACCAAACCTGTGAAGAGCTATGAAGGGTCTGAGATGTCACCCTTCTTGGAGGCTAGTCCCCAGTTTCTTGGCATGCTAAGTCACTTCAGTCATGTCCAGCTCTTTGTGACCCCATGGACCATAGCCCGCCAGGCTCCTCTGTCCATGGATTCTCCAGGCAAGAATACTGGCCTGGGTTCCATGCCCTCCTCCAGGGCATCTTCCAGACCAAGGGATCAAACCCACATCTCTTATGTCTCCTGCATAGGCAGGCGGCTTCTTTACCACTAGCACCACCTGGGAAGCCCCTAAACTCCTGGATTGAAGAACAAGAACCTGGTTGCTCATGGCATGAGCTTCATGTCCCCTCATCCCCAAGCCCCACCAGTCTGGAGACAGGCCTAGGTGGATACTGCGCCCACAGAGGATTGTTCACAAATGAGGAACCCTGAGTTTAGGAAATTCCAATCTTACAATAAGGGGCTACTAAAAAGTCTGCCTCATCATTGCTCTGGGGGCAGAGCGGCACAGCAGACAAATATGCCCTCTGCCCTGGGAAGAGATAATATCTTCATCTTGTTATACAAAAATCCTCAAAGATAGTAGTATACAGACACTCAGGGCTTCCCAGGTGGCGCAAGTGGTAAAGAACCCACCTGCCAATGCAGGAACCTTGAGAGACATGGGTTTGATCCCTGGGTCAGGAAGATCCCCTGGAAGAGGACATGGAACCCACTCCAGTATCCTTGCCTGGAGAATCCCATGGACAGAGGGGCCTGTCGGGCTACAGTCCATAGCATCACAAAGAGTCAGACACGACCAAAGCGACTTCGCACACACACACACATGTACAGAGATCCACAGACATCTCCCTAAAGATACTCTGGGGGCTATATAAGACTATAAGCTAAGCGAGAGAGCCTACCTGCCTCATAAGTACAAGGGCAAGCCATGAGCCACATCCTTTTCTTCCCTTGGCTGAGCTCCACCTTGGACAAGAGCATCTGGAGGCAGAATCCAAGACACTCCAGGTGACAGCTGGTGGTAGAGCCAGGTGACTGCAGTCTAGGAGAGGGAAGGAGCCTAGGGACGGAGTGGGCACTTCTTGGACCACATCAAGCTGATAACGGAGCCCCCTGGAGTGCAGCCCCTGACTCAGATATGACAGCCAACAGAGGACTCTTACACTGGGACTTCTTTCCTACTTGATTCGCATTACTTCCCTGGCCCTAGCAAGAGAGAAAGCCCCAAAGGAACCCAGATCTCATCCAGCTGGTAGGAACCTGAAGCCTCCACACATTTAGCCCAGAGGTTAAAGCTTTGGGCTCTGGAACCAAACAGGCCCAGGTTTAAGCCCAGGACCACTAACCAACCACCCAAGTGACCTAGCACAGGTCACTTCCCCTCTGAAGTGTCTCACTTCCCCCATCTGTAAAATGAAAAGTAAAAAGGTACTTATCATGAGGGATCGTATAAAGATTAATCCGATAACCCACAGGAGATGCTAAGCTGTCACACAGTAGCAGTGCTGCCAGTGATGACTGCTACTATGCCAACAATGTCTGTGGTGGGAAAACTGAAGGCAGAACGTGGAGGTGAACTGACCAAAGTCACACCTCAGGAGAACATACGTCTAAGATTCCAACCTGGGTTCCCCCTCATCCTGCCCAGGGCACCTGTACTAACTGGAGGCGCCTTACCAACCACCCCCGCCTCCTTCTCTCCATCTTCTCTCCAACCTCAGCAGCCTGGTACTCCCAACTCAGGGAGCAGATGCTGCGGCAGGGCGGTTCTATGGACTCTTACTGGTTTGTCCCTGTCAGACGCAGGACCCAGAAGGGCTTAAGGAAAATAAGCAATGCTGGCTCACCACTTACCAGCTCTGTGACTTGGGGGATATCTCCTGAACAATCACCCTAGCATATCTCAGTTTTCTCATCTGTAAAGTGGGAAAATCACAGAGCTGGTTTGTTGGACCGCCACTGTACACAAAGTACTTAGCAGAGTGCCTGGCACATCATAAGGACTTGATAAATGTCTGCGGTTATTCTGACTGCATTTAGTATTCTTGCTCTAAATGAGGGTGACAAAATACTCAGATGTGTGGGTCTGGGGCCTTTGGTATAGTCTGTGCTCTGTAAATGAAAAATTGAGAAACCAAATAAAATCTAGCATGGATGTGAAAGCCCCTTTAAATTGTACTAAGCTGCACAGGTGAGAGAGGCAATGACTAAGTGGCCCACAAATATGCTTCCATAAGAAAGGCCTGGAAGCAGAGCAAGTGAACAGAGCTGCAGCTGGGTACGGACATGGTGACCACAGGCTGGGCTGAGTTTTCTAAGCTCTCCCCACGGAAATGAGGACAGGGGTGAAGATAACCAGAATGCCAGCAGCCACTCATCAGAGGTCCCCACGAGGTCCTTCCACATCCACAATGATCCCGTGTGATTTGCTGGGCAAGTGTTTATCATTGCTCCTGTTTACAGACATGAGAACAGAGGCTCTGGCCCACAGTCACAGAGCCAGACTGGAACCCATTCAGCACGATGTAGTGACCACAGCGGGGCCAGAGCCACGTGGGTCTAGAGGGCCTTTGCCCTACTTCTCACAGATCAAATGTTGGCTGAATGGGTGACAACGGTGAGCAACTCCTCCTGGTTTGCCCAGGACTTTCCCAGTCACAGAATCAAAGACCCTGTTGGGCAAACTGGGATGGTTGGTCATGAAATTGAGCAGGACCAGTGGTGCCTTCCCAAGACAAACCTCCCCTGTCCCCTGCATCTTGCTTATAGAAAGGCATTCCCCAAGTTCCAGAGAACAAATGTAATGAGTTAATAATTAGAGGAGCACAAAGAAAAGCCGTCAAACAAAGCAAAATAATAACAGCTTAGCCATAAAACAAAGTCAAGGACACTTTGTTCCTCCTCAAGGGCTATAGATAACATCCTAACACATATCCTTGAGTTGTTTTGCAGAACCTAAGACTCACCCCCACCCCTTCACCAGGCAGAGGAAGTTAACTGCATGATGACCACCAGAACGCAGACCCAAGACTGGTTGAAACTAGAAAATTGATGATTGAGATTCCTGAAATAACAGCATCACCTCTCCACCAATCAATCAGAAGAACGTCCGCAAGCTGATCCACATACCCCGCGACCCTCAGCCCTAGTGTGCCTGTGGAAACCCTGGCTTGAAAGCCATCAGGCAGTTTGGCTGTTTTGTGCGTGAGCTGACCCTTCTCCTTGCTTGGCACCCTGCAACTCAGGCTGTATTTTCCTTCATTGCAACCTAACGTCAGCTGACTGGCTTCACTGCTTGTCGGACGAGCAGACTCAAGCTCAGTTCAGCAACAGTGACCAAGACCCACTGGCTTCAGAATGGGCCCTATTTCCTTCCAGAGGGCCCCTGAGAACACTCAGCAGAGCCACGCTCAGCTCCTGCTTCACACCCGACACTCCGCTCTGCTGTTGCCAAGGAGACCTACCCATGCTGGAGGTGGAGGTGCTAGAAAGAAGGCAGGTGTGACTGAGTCAGTGGTGCGTGGAGAGGCTGAGGAGGGAGGGAGGGAGGCGAGAAGCTGCAGAGACCTGCTCTTATATTTCCTTCTCGGGCTCAGCTCCCGTGAGCCAGTGCCCTGACTCCACAGCTCTTTCAGGCACCCACCTCCTGCTGTGACCCCTGGGCCCAGCTTGTGGCTGGTGGGGGAACACATGGATGTGAGCAGCCTCTGACACTTGGGCTCCTTCCTGGAGGACATGTAGCACTTCTTGTGGCCCAGTGGCACTTGCACTTTCTGGTCTGATGTCCTGCAGCAAGCTACCCTGCAACACCTGCATTAGGCCCTCACCCACTGGCCCACCTAGGGCTCCAGCTCCCAGCATTACCTGGCCAGGGCCAAAACCAGCTCTCCCACTTTCCCAAGAAAGTGACCCAGGGTTTGTCTGATGTTCCAGGACCAATACAGCGTCTGCACACACTCGGTGGAGTGCCCCTTCTTGCAGAGCTGAGGCCTGCTGGGCAGGGGAACGGGCAAGGAGAATGTAATGCTGGGAAGGAAGGAGTAGCCATGTTCTGTCTACAATGAGAAGCATAGAGACAGAGGCGGATGAGCAGAGGCCATTTGGGAGGTTTCAAAGGAGCCTTCCTGGGATACGATTGACCCCGCAGTGCTAGCTTACTAAGAGGGGAGTCAGTGATGTGGTTGGAGATAGAGATGGAGAATTCTGCTGAGAGAGCATTTACTATGTTGTTTGAATAATTTTTCTATACTTTCTAAACTTTTAACATGAGTAAGTATTGCTTTTATAGTCAGAGGGAAACATTAAACAAAATCAAAGCTATGAGCTCATCCATACCCAGTGCCTCTTGCACAAAGTTTTTTCTGGCTCCATGAGGGACAGTGGAAGAACCCCAGTGGCCTCTGCCAGTGTGTGTGCCATGGCTTGGTGCCCACCAACCAGGACTGCTGTCCCCAGCAGAGGGGCTGAACTGGTTGGAGGTCATGAACTTCCTGATGACAGGTCTGCAGGGAGACTGGTTCAGTGCCACAGATGCCCAACTGAAGGTCTTCTTCAGCGGCCAGGAGCAGAGAACCATCACAGTGTGAAGCGATAACAACCCCAGGTGGATAACATGGCTTGGCTTTGAGGACATGCTCCTGGCCACAGGGTGGAGGGAACCGAGGGGGCAGGACTCTGGCCGGGACAATGCCTGCGTTGGCTCTTGTGACCCCAAACTTACTGCCCAGAAGTCAGGCTCAAAGACTCCTGTTCCCTCAGTGAAGGGTCTCTGGAGTTCGTACATGAAGTTCCTGGTGCCCCACCCCTGAGAGTAGTGGGTGCCTGCACTCCAGACCTCAGGAAGTCTAGGGGGAGCTCCCAGGAACCATGGTGGGGTTTATGGGGAGGGTTCATCCCACGCAACCCAAAGGCTGGGCCTGCTGCCTTCCCCAAGAGCAACCAAGGATGCCTGGTTCCCAGGAAGCTCCACGGATGTCCTCTGTCCAGAAAAGAGAAGGCTAGGAGGTGGCTGACGGGGCAGATCAAGAGCTGCTGGGAGGGGGTGGGATGGGGGTATGACCTCCCTTGCTTTTTATTTTACCAGGTGCTCTGTGAAGGTGCCCTGGCTGTACAATGAATTCGTGTATCATTATACAACCCTTAGCTGGCCCCTCCAATGCTCTGCCAGGTCCTGAGATCCATGCTGCTGGGCTCTGAGAATGAGGACAGCCTGCTGTTAAGTACATGGGCCCTGTAATGCGGGCTCTGGGTGGCTCTCGGGCCCTACCTGTCCTGCCAAGAGCCCCTTGCTGCACAGGGAGTGAAGGGGCTACAATGAACTTGACTTTGCTCTAGTCCCAAATCTCCTCAGACCACTCAAACAAGGGGCCTTGTTTCCATCCTCCTCATCCTGGAATGGGAACCAAACAGGGCTGTCCTAGCCTCCTCCTCACCCCACTCAGTGCTAATCACCTGCCCCAGGTGGCCAATTCATAGAAAAGTTTCAGATACCTCTGAAATCAGTAGAAGCTGCTCTGAGATTCCAAGGAACAACAAACATGCCTGTCATGAGTGTATTTCTTTTGATGGAAATTCTTTTCAAGAAGAAGAAAGAGATGTACCAGTCACTGGGCTGCTGATGCTCAACAAAACCATTTTATAGTTCTCCAGAGGGCCTTATGCTGCAGCAAAGACCACTTTCAAACCGACCCTGGGTCTGAAGCCTGTGGATTCTGCTGGCCACCTCTGTGGAGGCTCCTGACTTCCTGTCCCTCAGATGTCCTCTGCTTGCTGCCATGCCGTGTGTTGCCCGCCCTGGGTGGGACTGGAGACAATCACACTTCCCACCCCACCCCCAGGGGCCAGGCTCTGAAGCCTCTTGTGGGTCTCAGTCACAGGAAGACAACTCTGTCCCTCACTGCACACCTCAGACCTGGCCAGACGTAAGCCTGATCCGAAGGCCCCTCCGAATCTGATCCATTCTCTTCCTCTTTTCCAAAGGCTCATTTTAAAGTGGATTCTCTTTTTAACCAAAGCTCCATCTTTAAGCTAAACATAAATTCAATCTTTTAGTTCTTTCCCAAACCAGATGAAGAACAAAACAGTAAAAGATCTGCCAGTCAGAATGGCCATCATCAAAAAGTCTAGAAATAATAAGTACTAGAGAGGATGTGGAGAAAAGGGAACCCTCCTATGCTGTTGGTGGGAATGTAAATTGGTGCAGTCACTATGGAAAACAGCATGGAGGTTCCCTTAAAAACTAAAACTAGAGTTAGCATATGATCCTGCAATCCCACTCCTGGGTATATATCTGGAAAATATGGAAACTCTAATTCAAAAAGAAAAAGTACCCCAGGGTTCACTGCAGCACTATTTTATAATAGCCAAGATGCGGAAGCAATGTAAATGTCCATCAGGAGAGGAGTGGATAAAGAAATGTGGTAAATATTAATATATACAATGGAATATTACTCACCCATAAAAAAATAATCTAATAATGCCATTCACAGCAACGTGGATAGACTTACGGATGATCCAACTAAGAGAAAGAAAAACATGATACCACTTATATGTGGACTCTAAAAAAAAATACTAGTGAACTTATTTACAAAACAGAAAAGAACTCACAAACACAGAAAGCAAACTTATGGTTACCAAAGGGGAGAGGGGCAGTGGGGAGATAAATTCGGAGTCTGGGACTAACATATACACACTGCTATCTATAAAACAGATGAACAACAAGGACCTCCTCTATTGTACAGGGATCTAAGTTCAATATCTCATAATGTAAAGGAATCTGAAATAGATATACATGTAAGTATGTTTCTCCTGTGGTCATATATGGCTGTGAGAGTTGGACTGTGAAGAAGGCTGAGCACCAAAGAATCGATACTTTTGAACTGTGGTGTTGGAGAAGACTCTTAAGAGTCCCTTGGACTGCAAGGAGATCCAACCAGTCCATTCTGAAGGAGACCAGCCCTGGGATTTCTTTGGAAGGAATGATGCTAAAGCTGAAACTCCAGTACTTTGGCCACCTCATGCGAAGAGTTGACTCATTGGAAAAGACTCTGATGCTGGGAGGGATTGGGGGCAGGAGGAGAAAGGGACGACAGAGGATGAGATGGCTGGATGGCATCACTGACTTGATGGATGTGAGTCTGAGTGAACTCCGGGAGTTGGTGATGGACAGGGAGGCCTGGCGTGCTGCGATTCATGGGGTCGCAAAGAGTCGGACATGACTGAGTGACTGAACTGAACTGAAATATGTATAACTAAATCACTTTGCTGTGTATCTGAAACATTGTAAATCAACTATTTCTCAGTTAATCTGCTGGTAAACCTAAAATAGCATTTTCCTCACTCCTTGACAATAAGCTTTCAAACGTAGCAGGGTCTACCCCTAGAACTCTCTTTGCGTTGAGAAGCACAGCCTCTCAGCAAGCTAGAATCTCAATATGAACTGGTCTTGGAACTGAGATGACTCATGTCTTGTCTCCCCCAGAGCACACTCTCCATCAGCTGCTTGCCTCTCCCCAGGGGTGGGAACTCACTACCTCTGAAGGATGCTCATTTCATAACAGGATGATTCTGACTTGTTAAGACAGTCGTTTCTCACCTTAACCTCAAGACTGCCCTGCTCCCTAATGGTCTCATCTTTTCTCCAGGCACCCAGACGCCCCCTTCCTTCAACATCACTGGACAGCGGTAAGGACCTCTGACGTTTGCTCACAGGCCTGTGTTCACACACAGAGTGTTTCTGCTCCCTGGAGCACTAGACCAGCTCTAGCTCCTTAGGCCTAATAGCCCTGGCAGTAGACAGGGCTGGCATGAGAAGAGATGAGGAGGTGACACTTTCCCATCACCTCCAGGTTATGCATACATGAGTGCACCAGCATGGAAGCTGGGCCTCCCTGTTTCTCAATCAGGACTACCGTCATCACGTTGGATCCCCTCCCAGGAAGCTCTGAGGTAGGATGGCAGTGTCAGTTCAGCTCCGCTTTCTGCTGGCTGAGGGACCTCTGAGTCTTATTTTCCTCATCTGCAAAATGAAAAGCAGGACAAGAAAACGTGGGGTAAGAGGGTGAGCGACTGTTCAGACAGGGATCACTTTCCTCCCTGGTATTTCACTCCAACTGCTGTGGTGCAGGACTGGCTGCCCACAGCCCTGCACAGAAGCCATCTGGTGGTCAAGTGCAGCTCGGGACTGAGCCCACCCAGTCTGGGTTCAGACCCAGCTCTGCTGCTTCCTATGTGACCTTATGTACAGATTAAATGAGATAATGCACATTAAGGGCTTAACACAGTGTCTGCCCCAATAGATGCTCAAAACAATATTTTTTAACTTTAATCCTCCACTATCCACAGTACGCACCCTCCCTCACTGCCAGCTCCTCTGTCTCCATGATTCCATCTGATTTGCCTCCAGATGCCTAGCTCCTATTTGGTGCCCCTCCCAAGTTGGATGTTTATCCCTTAGGCAGTAGGGGGCATGGAAGGTGGTTGGATAGGGGAGCAATCTATTCACCAAGACTGGATCTGAGCACATGAGGGGCTGCGCAATAAGCCACAGGCAAGATTTGGAGGCCTGATCTTATTGTCTTTAGGTCTAGCAAAAGGGACGCAAACCTGAGAAGAAGATGAGTGACTATACATTGTTGTTGATGGATTGGAGGGGCGAAAGGAGGAGCAAATGACAATGATCCCACTGGTTCTTGCCCTGGGGACTGGAAGCCGGTGGGAGTCATCCCCTGAAATGAGGAACAGAAGTTCAGAAGTGAAAGGGAAGAGTTGGTTGGGACAAAGGTTTGAGGTTTCTGGAACTCAGTCAGGGGAACCCATCCCAGCTTCCTGGGCTGGGGAGAAATGCGAGGTTCATCAGCTTCTGATGGCAACAGAAACCAGAGGAGAGGGTAAGCTGGCTCCATGGCCAGTGCACCAGTCAGAAGAGAAGCTTGATGATGAGATTAAAACACTCCTAGTAACTGTCAGAAGAGAAGCTTGATGATAGGATTAAAACACTCCTAGTAACTAGAGGTGCTCTTTGAGAATGCCCTTCATAAGGTTCTTAGGTGTAGCACAAGGATAGACATATATCAATAAAATAAAATTGAGGACCCAAAAATAAATGCATGCTTTTTTTTTTTTTGGGCCATGCTGTGCGACCTGTGGGATCTTAGTTCCCCAACCAAGGATCAAACCTGCACCCTTGGCAGTGAAAGTGCAGAGTCTTAACTGATAGACCACCAGGAAAAATCTCTAAATACATGCTTTTATAGTCAACTGATTTTCAACAAGTGTGCCCAGATCAACTAATGGGGGAAAATTAGTCTTTTCAACAAATGGTCTGGAACAACTAGTTATGCGTGTGTGTGTTTGTGTTAAGTCATGTCCGACTCCTTGCGACCCTATGCACTGTTGCCTACCAGGCTCCACTGGGAACTCTCCAGGTGAGAATACTGGAATTAGGTTGCCATTCGTCCTCCAGAGGATCTTCCCCACCCAGGATCGAATCCACCTTCCTGTAGCTCCTGCTTTGCAGGTGGATTCTTTACCATTGAGCCAACAAGGAAGCCTCAACTAGCTATACATATGGGGGGAAAACGAAGTTGAACCTTTACCTCACATCATTTATAAAGTTAACTCAAAATGGATCAAAGGATGTTAACTTCATCATTTGTTTGAAATGTAGTAATCATGTCACAACACAGGCAAGTCAAGTCATTATGCTGTACATACACCTTAAACTTACACAGTATCCCAATAAAATTGAAAGGGAAAAATAATAGTAAGCACGAATTCTCTTTATTCCACCATTACATCATCCAGACTGTAGACTTTAGGACTAGATTTTTCATACCCATGCCGTCTTTTTCATGGTAATGCTTATCATTGATAGTAATCATGTTTTTTTAATAGTGGAGATTTTCTTAGGATATTTAGCAAAATTAATTTATCACCTGAAAAAAAGTGGATCAAAGACCTAAAGGCAAAATCTGATATCACAAATTTTGTAGAATAAAATACAACTGTAAGTCCTCATGGATTAGGCAATCCTGCCTTCTATTGGGCAACTGTTTCTTAAACTTGACACCAAAAACATAAGCAACAAAAGAAAAAAATAAATTGAACTTTATCAAAGTTAAAAATGTTTGTGCTTCAAAGAATACTATCAAGAAAGTGAAAAGGACAACCCACAGAGTGGGAGTGAAGTTTTGCAAATCATACATCTGAAGAGAGTCTAGTATCCAGAATATATCAGAGAAATTTACAACTAAATGGTAAGACAAATAATGCCATTTCAAATGCACTAGGATGGCTATAATCAAAACAATAGATAACAACAAGTGTTGAGTAGGTTGTAGAGAAACTGGAACCCTCATACACTGTTCCACTCCTAGGTATATGTCCCAAAGAAATAAAAAAGTACGTCCACACAAAAATCTGTACATGAATGCTCATAGCCCCATTGTTCATAATAGTGAAAAAGTGGAAACAATCTACCACGTGATAATTAGATAATCAAAGTGTGGTACCTATAACTATACAATTGAAAATTATTCAGACATGAAAAATATAGAACACTGGTAAATGTTACAACATGGATAAAATTTGAAGGCTCATGCTAAGTGAAAGCATCCAGACACACAAGACCACATATATACATCATATGATTATATTTATAAGGAATTTCTAGAATAGGCAAATCCACAGAGAGAGAAAGTAGATTAGTTGTTGCCAGGGACTGGCACTGGGAGGGGAGGAGAAATTGGAGAGTGACTGCTAATGGATATGTATTTCTTTTCAAGGGTAATGAAAGTGTTCTGGAACTGATCACAGTAATGGTTGTACCATACTGCACATGTACTTAATGCCACTAAATTTTATACTTTAAAAGGGTGACTTTTGTGGAACACACATCTTAATTATAAAAAGGAAGAACATTTATTTTCTAGGTATGAGCTTATTCCAGTATTTTATTTCTCTCCATGTTAGCTTTAATAAAGTACAGCTTTAAGAAAAATATTAATTATCTAAATTGACTATGCCAAAGCCTTTGACTGTGTGGATCACAATAAACTGTGGAAAATTCTGAAAGAGATGGGAATACCAGACCACCTGACCTGCCTCTTGAGAAATCTGTATGCAGGTCAGGAAGCAACAGTTAGAACTGGACATGGAACAACAGACTGGTTCCAAATAGGAAAAGGAGTACGTCAAGGCTGTATACTGTCACCCTGCTTATTTAACTTACATGCAAAGTACATCATGAGAAACGCTGGGCTGGAAGAAGCACAAGCTGGAGTCAAGATTGCCGGGAGAAATATCAATAATCTCAGATATGCAGATGACACCACCCTTATGGCAGAAAATGAAGAGGAGCTAAAAAGCCTCTTGATGAAAGTGAAAGAGAAGAGTGAAAAAGTTGACTTAAAGCTCAACATTCAGAAAACGAAGATCATGGCATCTGGTCCCATCACTTCATGGGAAATAGATGGGGAAAAAGTGGAAACAGTGTTAGATTTTATTTTGGGGGCTCCAAAATCACTGCAGATGGTGACTGCAGCCATGAAATTAAAAGACGCTTACTCCTTGGAAGAAAAGTTATGACCAACCTAGATAGCATATTCAAAAGCAGAGACATTACTTTGCCAACAAAGGTCCGTCTGTTACTGTCACCCTGCTTATTTAACTTACATGCAGAGTACATCATGAGAAACGCTGGGCTGGAAGAAGCACAAGCTGGAGTCAAGATTGCCAGGAGAAATATCAATAACCTCAGATACGCAGATGACCACACCCTTATGGCAGAAAGTGAAGAGGAACTAAAAAGCCTCTTGATGAAAGTGAAAGAGGAGAGCGAAAAAGTTGGCTTAAAGCTCAACATTCAGAAAACGAAGATCATGGCATCCGGTCCCATCACTTCATGGCAAATAGATGGAGAAACAGGGTCAGACTTTATTTTTCTGGGCTCCAAAATCACTGAAGATGGTGACTGCAGCCATGAAATTAAAAGACACTCCTTGGAAGGAAAGTTATGACCAACCTAGATAGCATGTTAAAAAGCAGAGATTACTTTCCCAACAAAGGTCCGTCTAGTCAAGGCTATGGTTTTTCCAGTGGTCGTGTATGGTTGTGAGAGTTGGACTGTGAAGAAAGCTGAGCATCGAAGAACTGATGCTTTGTGGTGTTGGAGAAGACTCTTGAGAGTCCTTTGGACTGCAAGAAGATCCAACTAGTCCATTCTAAAGGAGATCAGCCCTGGGTGTTCTTTGGAAGGAATGATGCTAAAGCTGAAACTTCAGTACTTTGGCCACCTCATGTGAAGAGTTGACTCACTGGAAAAGACTCTGATGCTGGGAGGGATTGGGGGCAGGAGGAGAAGGGGACGACAGAAGATGAGATGGCTGGATGGCATCACTGACTCGATGGACATGAGTTTGAGTGAACTCCTGGAGTTGGTGATGGGCAGGGAGGCCTGGCATGATGCAATTCATGAGGTCACAAAGAGTCAGACATGACTAAGCAACTGAACTGAACACCAAAGATATACAGGTCACAGAAGGAGCACATGCTAGATTCCAGAATATTCAGGAGGTACTTTCTTTCCCATCTCTCTGTTTATCTTAGGAGAAATGCACAAAATTGGATAGAAAGAATTCGATAGCTGCCAAATCCGAAATACTCTCAATATGACTGCAATTGAGTTATAAGTAGCATAGCATGCCTACAGCAGGTAATTTATAAATAACGATATTAGTTAACCCATTAATTAATTAATCTAATTTCTAAACACACCATTGTCTGCCAGGAGCAGCGTCTGATCCACCTTTCAACTTGTCGTTTATAAGACCATTTCAAGTTATATTACCAATATCATTGCAATTTTTCCAATGTATGTAATAATTACAACTTATGAAACTTTTCATAAACTCTATACAACTTATGAAACTTTTCATAAACTCTATACATGTGAGAAAGATCTTTGTGCCTATTAGAGTCAGAGGGATACTTTATTAAACTGGATTTATTGATTCTACAAAGGCATCAATAGTGAAGGAGAAAAGTTGAATGAAGTTGGTTTTTCAAATTAGAAAAAAAAAACACATGATAATAGCATAAACCAGTAGTTATTGTTTAATTTGCATTTATTTTTCCTCACTTTAATTGGCCCATTTAGGTCACTAGTATTTCCATTTCTTTCTTCAGCCCAGTATGTCTATAGAACTAGACAGGGTATAATTTATCCTCAGGGTAAGTTTTGCCAAACTCCTTTACTTTGCTCTTTTTTAAAAGAACTCTGTGAGTTGATATATATTCTCTCTAGAGTTTCATGAAGAAATTTTTATCTGTGCACGAGCCTTTCTTGCACAGGAAATCTAGTACAGTTAACCCTAGGGTGACTCGAGTTTGTGTACAATCACTGGGATCAGTAATGTTAAATTCAAATGAGATGATCAAAGGTGACTTGGGGAAGATGATATAAAAGCCTGTTTCTGGAAAAACTATTCTTCATTTCTATAAATATGTATATGTTTATTACCCCAGCAACCTATAGCTATAGTTTCTGAAAGAATGACCTCACAGAAGGGAAAAATATAGGAAATCTAGTACAGTTAACCCTAGGGTGACTCGAGTTTGTGTACAATCACTGGGATCAGTAATGTTAAATTCAAATGAGATGATCAAAGGTGACTTGGGGAAGATGATATAAAAGCCTGTTTCTGGAAAAACTATTCTTCATTTCTATAAATATGTATATGTTTATTACCCCAGCAACCTATAGCTATAGTTTCTGAAAGAATGACCTCACAGAAGGGAAAAATAAAAGAAAATAAAAAACTATTCTAGCAGAACCTAAAATACATTGAGACTTAGAAAGGTACTTTTAAAATTGCTATTGCTTTCCAAGCTAAAAAAAAAAAAAAAAGAAAAGAAAGAGGTGAACATTAAACCCACATTGACCCAAAATCATTTCACGCTAGATCTAAAATATTTTAAAAGGAAGGCACAAACGTTCCCAAAATCACTAGGAGTGGCACATGAAAACTAGCATTGCAGCCTTGACCCTACCACCAAGCAGATCCACGGTTACTAGTACCGTATCTGAAGGAAAATTGGTTTTCCACAAACAAAAAGCAGGTGAAGAAAAGCCGGAGCCACATTTAGTGACTGCGGAAATCTACATATCACAAAACACTCCTTCACTACTTAAAAGTGTCACTTATAATTTAACAAAAAATAAATAAAACTAAATAAATTGAAACAGATCGCACGTGAAGCAATAATGATAAAGTAAAGGTGTACTCTAAAACCCTTCACATACAAGAACTGGTTTCACATCACTGGTTTTTGTCACAGCTAAACACGTCTACACCGCAACACAGAGATCCAGCAACTCAACAATTAAATCTGCATCCCAAAGCCATTTACAATAGGCTTCTACTCTATTTGATCATTTGCTCTATTTGATCATCTACTCTATTTGATCTTGTATGTTCAGTATTTTGTCAGTCTTTTCAGAGTGAGGTGGGAGCAATAGTGGAGAGAAAACACAATAGCCCTGGGCTCAGGCAGACATGTGCTGAAACCCCAGGTCTGCTGCTTTTGAGCTGGGTGTCCTTGGACAACCACAGCATTTTTTGGACCCTTGTTTTCCTCATCTGTAAAACGAGGACAGCATTAGTATTTACTTTATAGAAGCATTTATAAAGAATTTTTTTAAATTATATACTCAAGGCACATTTATACAGCCCAGCCATGCAGTTCTTAACAGGGATAGCTACTATTAATAAAATAAGGCAAAGATTAAGGGAGGATTTAGTAACTGAAGAGAAAAATCAATTGATGCATTGGTTTAAGGCAGAAAATACTTCTTGCTGAGCATGATGAATTCCACTTTCTAGGATCAAACTAAGGCTTTTTGACTGATAAAATTTCTGTGAACATATTGAAATGATAATCTCTACAAAACTTATTTTTTTTTACTTAGTATAAACAAAGCTACTTCAAGCAACTAAAAAAAAGAAGAAGAAAAGTAACATGCTTCCTCCTCACCCAGTTTGTTTTACTACGAAAATACAACATTCTAAGGATCTCCGATTTCACAGAAATTTGGTTTACTGCATTACTCAGGTTTCACAAGGGGTTGAGTGAAATAGCTCTGCTCTTGCAACCCACTTTGCATCTCATTTAGAGAAAAATGAAAACAAATTAACATCTCAGATAAAATAGAAGTAACTAGCAGGAGAACAGAGTAAGTAACACTGTCTGCACGCACTGAAGCCAGTCAGTCCTACTGAAGTGACCTTGGAATTTCCTGGACTCCAATTCCCTCATCTGTGAGATAGGATTAGAAAGAATATCCACCTCACAGAGCTGTTACATGGATTAATGAGACAGTATAAAACTACACCTGAAGCTCTGCCTAAAGTTTTTGGAATCACTGTTCCCACTGTTTGACTCAAACTAGATGCTTTATGGAAAATGGAATCAGTCTCTAGAGTCCCTGAGGGCCTTCAGTACTCTAATATAATTTGTTATCCACTGCTGCATAACAGAATGCCTCAAAACTTAGTGATAATCATCTATTACCTCACAGTGCCTGTGGGTCATGAATTTGGGAATGAGGCACATCAGTGGTTCTAAGGGAGGCTGTGGTCATCCTGACCCTGTGCTGATCCTGGAGTCCCTAAGACAACTCCCTCACACGGGCTAGAAATGGGTGCTGGTGGATGGCAGGAGGCCTCAGTTTCTTGTCAGATAAAATGCCTCTAGGGATGTTTGAGTGTCAGCTTCCCTCGGAGCAACTGATCTAGAGAAAGCAAGCATTTCTAGAAACAGCAAACAAAAGTGGCAATGTCCTTCATGAGTCTCACACGTCAAAGACCATCATTTCCATCAATTCTGTTTGTCATGTGGAGCAGCCCTTCTACACTGTAGAATTTTTGTTGTTCGCTTGCTAAGTTGTGTCTGACTTTTTGCAACCGCATGGACTGCAGCACACCAGGCTCCCCCGTCCTCCAGTACCTCCTGGAGTTTGCTCAAATTCACGTTCATTGAATTGATGATGTTATCTAACCATCTCATCCTCTGCCGCCCCCTTCTCCTTTTGCCTTCAATCTTTCCCAACTTCAGAGTCTTTTCCAATGAGTTGTTTGTTCACATCAGGTGACCAAAGTATTGGAGCTTTGGCCACAGACCTTCCAATAAACACACTGTGGAGAGGACTACCGAAAAACTTGGGAACCAGGATGCAGAATCATTGGGACCATCCTGGGACCACTGCATTAGTACTGTCTTGGAATGGAACCCAAATTCCTCTTTTTGAGGAGTTGGTAGCTCCTTCTAATAAAAAGAAAGAATATGTTTTCCCCCTAAACTTCATAGCCTAGAAACATACAGTTTCTTCAATAATGTATGGCATAAGCAATTGGCTTATGTTCAGGGAATCTGTTGTATGAAATCACACTCAGTGTGGTGAGATATTCACACAGCAAGAGGCCCTGGGTACCTAAGTTTTCATCTTCCCATCTCCAGCTCTTGCTAGTATAGTCACTTGCAGAATGGACTAGCTGGAGGGAGGATTCACTCGACTTAAACTGTTTTCCTCTCGCTGTCCATTGACACTCCCCACCCCAGTCTGTTTAAATCTGTATTTGATGCTGAAGGGTCAGGAAGATGAGGAGTGGGAACCCATGCTTAAAACAGATGTCGTTCTTAAAGGCCAATTCATCAACAGAATACAGACCTTTGCCCATACATTTCCATCACTCCTCTGCTAATAAAATACAGGTAGAGAGCAACTCAACATCAACTTGCCCATAACCATTTGGGAGTTTCCAGATACAAAAAGAGGAGCCAATGAATTATTGGACTAACTTTCAGCCCTCAGGTCAGATTTCCTGCAAGGACATTTCCCACCAGGAAAGGGGGAACTGAGGGACTCAGTCATTTAGGGAAACTTAAGGAAACAGTTTAACACAACTTTAAAAAAAAAAAAAAATCTACTTTATTCAAGTATAAAATGAGATGTAATAAGCTTTATATTTTAAATTTCAGTTAGAAGAGTTTTGCCAGACATATACATACTTGAATGTACATGTATAGTCACATCTCCTGCTACCACAATCAGGATCCAGAATATTTGTCCTTACCCCCAAAATGCCTCCTCAAGCCCAACACCATCTCTCCTCCATTCCAACACCTAGATGACCACTCAATGACCTGCTCTGTCACTATATATTTGTTTGCATTTTCAACAACTTCACATAAATGCAATTATTCAGTATGTAATCTTTGTGATTGGCTCTTTCCACTCAACATAATGCATTAGAATTTCATCCATGTTGTTGAATGTATCAGTAGCTCATTCTTTCTTATTGTCAAGGATCATTCTATTGTATGGATATAATACACATATATAATACACATTTCAAAAATCTATTTACCTGTAGTACTATTATGAGTAAAGCTTCTAGGAACATTCATGTTGTGAGAAACATACATTTTCATTTCTCTTGATTAATGTGAATGGTATGTATATATATATGTTTAACATTTAAAAACACTGGCAAACTGATTTTAAATTGGTTCTTTAATCTCATATCCCCACCAGCAGTGTATGAGGACTTCACATCCAATACAGCTCCTTGAATACACTTTTCGAAGACTAGAGTATACATCCTTGTCAGTATTCAGCTGAGAAATACCACTGTGGCATAAAACAAAGCCTCTATTAGAAACCCTAAAAGTTACAAGACACATGGGCCTCATTTCTTGGACATGGAAGATCGTTCAGCCATCCCGAGGAGTCTGCAGCTGCACTGGCTGCATTTAGTGCACTGGCAGCAGAGACAGGCTCACAGATGAGGTTCACTGCACAGTCAAGGCCCCCCATCTTCAGAACTTTCAGGGTAGGAAATCCCGTTAGGAACAGCGTATAGGGCTTCCCTAATGGCTCAGTGGGTAAAGAAGCCTCTTGCACTGCAGGAGACACACGAGACTTGGGTTCAATCCCTGGGTCCGGAAGATCCTCTGGAGGAGGAAATGGCAACCCACTCTTAATATTCTTGCCTGAAAAATCCCATGGACGGGGGAACTTGGCAGGTTACCCTTCAAAGGGTTGCAAAGAGTCGAACACGACTGACTAATCAAGCATGCACGCAGATACAAATAGCTAAAATAAGTAAAACTGAACTTAAATCTACTCCCTTCTCTAAATGATCATGAGTTTTGTTTTTCACTGAGCTAACATGTTCCATGGCTCTTTAGGACAAACTTCTATGAGGAACTAACTAAAAAGCATAGTTTAAAAGCCTTTGCCATCCTGCTCTATACCCGATGTAAGCTGAAGGAACATGAGCACCCATCCCATCTAGCTCTTATTCATCTGCAGGTTATAACCACGGCATCAGTTTTAACAAAGGGCATGACAATGGCACCAGAGAAGGGAAGTTCAGTTCAGTCACTCAGTCGTGTCCAACTCTTTGCGACCCCATGAATCGCAGCACGCCAGGCCTCCCTGTCCATCACCAACTCCCGGAGTTCACTCAGACTCACGTCCGTCGAGTCCGTGATGCCATCCAGCCATCTCATCCTCGGTCATCCCCTTCTCCTCCTGCCCCCAATCCCTCCCAGCATCAGTCTTTTCCAATGAGTCAACTCTTCGCATGAGGTGGCCAAAGTACTGGAGTTTCAGCTTTAGCATCAGTCCCTCCAAAGAAATCCCAGGGCTGATCTCCTTCAGAATGGACTGGTTGGATCTCCTTGCAGTCCAAGGGACTCTCAGGAGTCTTCTCCAACACCACAGTTCAAAAGCATCGATTCTTCAGCACTCAGCTTTCTTCACAGTCCAACTTTCACATCCATACATGACCACAGGAAAAACCATAGCCTTGACTAGGCGGACCTTAGTCGGCAAAGTAATGTCTCTGCTTTTGAATATACTATCCAGGTTGGTCATAACGTTTCTTCCAAGGAGTAAGCGTCTTCTAATTTCATGGCTGCAGTCACCATCTGCAGTGATTTTGGAGCCCCAAAAAATAAAGTCTGATACTGTTTCCACTGTTTCCCCATCTATTTCCCATGAAGGGAAAGCAACATAAAATATGTTCTGGCCCTAGATCCATCACATGAGTTTGAAAACAGGTTCTCATGAGCCCAGTAACTTTCGTAGGGTTAACTGTCAGTGGAAAGGCGACAAGCTCCAGCCATGAAATAGTTAAGAGACTCATTTCATCTCTTGAGCATCCATTACTTGATTTATTCAATATGAGCAAAAACAACGCAAACCTAGTAATGGGAAAGAAAGGGCTCTGAATTTGGACTTGAACTTGTGTCAAAGTCTTGGCTCAAGCCTACTGATACCATCACTAACCTCTCTGAGCCTCATTTTCCTTATATTCAAATGGCACTATTAAAATCTCCTTTGCAAAGTGGTTGCGATGATCAGCAAACGAATGGAAACCAACCAGCAAACTGCAAGGCCACAGCAGTGACTCAATCAAATGTGGCTAGGATTGCTCGCAGGGTTTTCCTAAAGATGAAATGAGAGTTTTCACAAAAGCCATCGGACCATATCCCACAAAGAATGATCTTTTTGTGAATAACTGAGAGTTTAACTCTGAACATGTGACCAATGATTATTAACAGATAAGTTTGCCAGAGGACGTATGTTGGGGGAGTCCTATATGGATATTGCTCTTTCTTGTAGACTCTTTTTTTAAGTACATCTGACCATCTTACTTTCCTGTGCAAAGCTCTCCCATGGTCTCCAGCTATATTCAGAGTAAGACTCCATGTCTCGAACTCAGGCCCCCAGGGCGACCTGATCCAACTCGGCTGCCTCTCCACCTGTCATGCACTTGCTCTCTCTGATGCAGCTGCTCCTTTTGTTTTTAAAGACTAAGGCACATGACCTTCGAACCTTTGCATTTACTTGTCCTCTTCCAGAGCACACCCCACCCCCAGATATCCAAATGGTTCCTTTCCTCCAATCTCTGCTCAGTGCATCCCTCAAAGATGGTGCTTCCTGACCTCTATCTAAAGGCCACCCTTACCCATCCCTTTCTTTCTCCTTCTAGTTGTTTAGTCGCTCAGTCATGTCTGACACTGTAGTGACCCCATGGACTGTAGCCCTCCACGCTCCTCTATCCATGGAATTCTCCAGGCAAGAATACTGCAGTGGGTTGTCATTTTTCCCTCCAGGGGATCTTCCCAGCCGAAGGACTGAACATATATCTCCTGCATTGGCAGGCGGATTCATTACCACTGAGTCACCTTTAACTTTATTTCTCTTCATAGCATTTCTCACTCTCTAATTTTAAAGTGTCTGTCAAGTAATTAACATATGAATGTACCTTCAAGAAAATTAGAGATACCAAGGGAACATTTCATGCAAAGATGGGCTCGATAAAGGACAGAAATGGTATGGACCTAAGAGAAGCAGAAGATATTAAAAAGAGGTGGCACACCTAAAGCAACTAGAAAAGGAAGAAATGGAGAACCCCAGAGTTAGTAGAAGGAAAAAAATCTTAAAAATTAGGGCAGAAATAAATGCAAAAGAAACAAAAGAGGCCATAGCAAAAATCAACAAAGCCAAAAGCTGATTTTTTGAGAAGATAAATAAAATTGACAAACCATTAGCCAGACTCATCAAGAAACAAAGGAGAAAAATCAAGTCAATAAAATCGGAAATGAAAATGGAGAGATCACAACAGACAACACAGAAATACAAAGAATCATAAGAGACTACTATCAGCAATTATATGCCACTAAATTGGACAACGTGGAAGAAATGGACAAATTCTTAGAAAAGTACAACTTTCCAAAACTGAACCAGGAAGAAATAGAAAATCTTAACAGACCCATCACAAGCACGGAAATTGAAACTGTAATCAGAAATCTTCCAGCAAACAAAAGCCCAGGTCCAGACGGCTTCACAGCTGAATTCTACCAAAAATTTCGAGAAGAGCTAACACCTATCCTACTCAAACTCTTCCAGAAAATTGCAGAGGAAGGTAAACTTCCAAACTCATTCTATGAGGCCACCATCACCCTNTTTTTTTTTTTTTTTTTTTCCATTCAGGTTTAAGCTCAGTGAGACGTGTATACTTTCACAAGCTGTTGGCCACTAGTAACCCACTGCAAAACTCCCGATACGGCCAAGCATAGCCCTCAAGACATTCACGAAACCCACACTGGTTTTCTAAACTCTATAATCTGAGGCCACCATTCTCACAAAGAAATCTCAGACCTTCTGTTCTTTAATAGAAATCTCAGAAAATTGGGAGCTCACTGATGAGTTAGAAATTCAATTTTTCCAGACATTGGAATTTCATTTGGATGCGGACTTACCAGGCAGCTGTATGTGAGCTGAGCTCCTGAGAAAGACTCGGTCTTGAGCCAGAAAACCTGGGTTTGGTCCCTGCTCTGCCAATTGTTGGCTGTGTACTGGTGGGCAAGTACTAACTGTTGGGTTTCAGATTTTCATTTAATAAAATAATTAGGAAGAACAAGATTCTGCTTATGTCACAACACTGTTAGATATTGATTCAATAATGTATGTGACCGTCTTTGTAAACGTAAAATCCATGCTATACGATCAAAAGGGTGAGCCCTGGGAGCCAACTGGGAAGGCTGGGCTGCCATGTTTGCTGGCTGGCCCACCAGGTTTCCCAGGGCTGCCATGTTTAAACAGCCATGATGGAACCACCGAAGCAGCTGAGTGAGCCAAAGAGGCACCCAATCAAAATGAAGAGTGGTACAGAGAAACAAGAGGAGATGAAAGAGGCGCAGAACCTGAGAGAGAAACACAGAAGGGACAGGGGAGGCGCAGAGCCTGAGAGAGAAACACAGAAGGGACAGGGGAGGGGAAGAGCCTGAGAGAGAAACACAGAAGGGACAGGGGAGGGGACGAGCCTGACGTCTTCGTAGTTTCAACATTCTAGAGACCGCCACAGAAACATATCCTTAGAGCAACCCTCATTAGCTTCAGTGATTTTTTTTTAAAGGGACTTCCCTAGCAGTCCAGTGTTTAAGACTGCACTTCCAGCGGGTGGGGGGTTCAATCTCTGGTTAGGGAACTAAGACCCCACATGCCACATGGTAGAGCCAAAAAGTAAAAAAAATAAATTAAAAAAGAATTTTTAAAGGAGATTCTACTTTGTACTACTCATTTGTGTGATATACACATTAGCATTCTAGCTTCCTAAAATGTTTTATTAACATTGTTTTATTAATACAGATTTATCAGTAGAGATTAGTGTAGTGGGATGAACCTCAAACAAGGGTGTTACAAATGCCCTCTTAGTCCTATCCAAGTTGGGTTGACTTCACATGAAAATGTCAGCATCCATCATGCTAAGATCTCTTTGTTAAAATAGGAAAGAATTTCCCATTAATTTAATAGTGTGTGAATTAGCTGGTGGTTGCTATACCAATAAGCATAATCTTTTTAATCTTTTGGAATAAAATAGAAAAAATAGAATAGCCTAGCACATGGTAGGTGCCATTTTATTTGAATAATATAAACATTTGAATAAATACTTATTAAATGAGTATTTGTGAGATCAAATATTATAGAATAATTATCCTTAAATTTTCCCTTGCTGCAAAACACCAGGAAGGCCAGAGTAAATATAGTAACATGTATCAGAAAACACAGATGAAATTGAAAATGAGTAAGAGAAATCCCAAGATGCCAAAAACCAAAGTAATAATTAGGGAGAAAACTCCAGTGTTCTTGCCTGGAGAATCCCAGGGACAGTGGAGCCTGGTGGGCTGCCATCTAATGGGGTCGCACAGAGTTGCACTTAGCAGCAGCAGCAGCAGGCAGACCAGCAGTGGATGCCCTGAGGGTATGTGTCTATCCAGGAAAACCAGAGCTTAAGTTACAATGACCAGAGCTGTAAAAGGCAACCATATCCTGGGGAGGGGTGTGGAGGCAGAGAAGCTGAAATCATCTCACATAAGACCTAAATAAATGCTCTAAATCGGGGAAGGCAATGGCACCCCACCCCAGTACTCTTGCCCGGAAAATCCAATGGACGGAGGAGCCTGGTGGGCTGCAGTCCATGGGGTCGCTAACAGTCGGACAGACTGAGCGACTTCACTTTCACTTTTCTCTTTCATGCATTGGAGAAGGAAATGGCAACCCACTCCAGTGTTCTTGCCTGGAGAATCCCAGGGATGGGGGAGCCTGGTGGGCTGCCGTCTATGGGGTCACACAGAGTCGGACACGACTGAAGTGACTTAGCAGCAGCAGCAGCAAGGGCTAATAATGTAAATCAAAGGGTAGACTAGAAAAAGAAATTTATTTACTGGGAAAGGGAGCCAAGAAAGACACTTGTTTGTTTCACTCTCAAATCTGAGTGGAAAAACACAATCTCTCCTAAAACATCGTAACCACAGATCTACTCTCCCTTCATTTGAGGTTCACATTTATGCCACATGTATGGATCAGAATACGCCAAGCCAAAAAATAAACACAAATAGTT
This sequence comes from Oreotragus oreotragus, assembly GCA_006410675.1. NCBI lineage: Eukaryota > Metazoa > Chordata > Mammalia > Artiodactyla > Bovidae > Oreotragus > Oreotragus oreotragus. The sequence goes on from SJYX01005240.1 coordinate 284,036, forward strand.
GGGTTGGTCAAACTGGGAAGGGCCTCACAAAACCAAATGCAAACCTAATTGGAGGAATTTTTCAACCCAGGTGAAGACAGTCAAGCATCGCACAATATCAATTTATAAACAAAATGCTCAAAGATACAAGCCACTAAGAGGGGAGATTCAGCTGACATAACAACATAAAGAGGTTGATGCACCAAGGGTGACAGGTATTGGCATGACTTGACATAAAATTTTAAATGAGTATGTGTGAATGTTTTTAAAATTTTTTAAGGAATGGAAAACATTATCACAAAAGCTGGAACAGAATGAAACAGAGTGTTTATAAGTAAAAAATAAATCACTGAAAGTGAAAAATGAGGGACCTGGCAGTCTAGTTGTTAAGACTCCATACTTCTACTGCAGGGGAATTAGGTTCAATCCCTGGTCACGAAACTAAGATCCCACATGCCATGTGACATGGCCAAAAAAGAAAGTAAAAACGAACTGAACAAAAATCGGGACGTTTGACCACATATTCTACTGATAAGACTAAGGAAAACAGGACTTCACATGCATTGCTGTAAGAACAAAAATTGATGTCAAACCTATGGAGGGTATATACAAATATATATACATATGTATGTATATATATTGTTGTTGTTCATTCAGTCTTTGAGACCCCATGGACTGCAGCCATGTGTGTGTGTGTGTATATATATAATATATACTCTATACGTATATGCTTGACATGTATATGTATATACATGTGTGCATGTAAACATAAATTGAACATATATAAGGTTTTGATCTAACAATTCAACCTCTGGAAATTTATACACAGATATACCCACAAATATGCAAAATGAGATATGTACAAGATTATTCACTGCAGCATTGTTTGTAAGAGCAAAAAACTATAAACAACTCAAATGTCCATCAACAGGAGTCTGGCCAAATTATGGTTCATCTACATAATAAAATACTATGCAAGTGTTTAAAAAATAAAAGGATGAGGAAACTCTCTATATGCTGATGTGTAAATATCTTCAAAGAATATTATTTAATAACAAAATCAAACTGCAAAGCAAGATGTAGGACATGTTTTCTTTTGTGTGAGGAGAGAAAATAAAAAATTTTACGAGTATTTGCTTATATTAGTGTGGGGAAAAAAATCTGAGAAATAACCAAAAAAACTCAAAAAAGAAAAGAAAAAAGCAGCACCTGTGAATATAAGTTAGAGGGTTAGGCAGGTGGGGAAAGGATCAGGAAGTTTATTCACTGTATATCTTTTTATAGTTTTGATTTTTACATCATGGTGAATGTATTACCTAGGCTAAAATCTCAGTTCTAGATTTCCCCACAGGGAGTGGGGACTTTTCAGGAGTTTTAGATAGTAGCTGATATTTTGTGTGTTATACCTGGTATTATGTTATGTGTTTTTCATGTGTTATTTGGTCCCTAAAATAACTCTGAGCTATGTGCTACTGTTACCCCATTTTTAAGATGAGGAAACTAAAATTGACTTTACTGCAATAATATTTTTTTAATTTTTGAAATAAATAAATTTCACTTTTAAAACGTTAAGCAAATCATAATAATAGGAAAAAGTAAAACGTTTACTGAAGAAAAAATGTATATTCATATCTAACTTTTGCTCTTGTAGGTTTTTTCCTTTTCTTTCTTTTTTTCAGATCTCCACATCTCTCCAAACTAGAATTCTTCCTCACCTGCCACAGTCTCTAGCAGTTTTGTTGATGTGACTGCAACAGGTTTCTAATCCTTAAACATATTTCATAACCCAGTAATCCTTTTACTCAAAAGTATAGATTACACCCTAAAATGTTGGTATTTAATGATGAAATATCATTAATACATCAATTTTATCTTTAAAACAATGAGNGACATCACCAACTCGATGGACATGAATTTGGGTGAACTCCTGGAGTTGGTGATGGACAGGGAGGCCTGGTGTGCTGCAATTCATGGGGTCGCAGCGTCGGACACGACTGAGCGACTGAACTGAACTATACCTTATGTGAGAGCAGCAACTTTCAGCATGAATCCCCAGAACAATCCCTAACATATAATAAAACTGTGTTACACTTGGTGTTTTATTCTGAAATATTTGATGTGATGTGACATATGTGGGAATAAGTTAAAGCCTCAACAGCACCCATATGAGACTGATTTGGTTCTTACCAGGAATATTAGAAATATATTGCGATTGTTGGAAATGGTGATGTTTAGGGCATGTGATTGGTGGGAGTGATGTGAGAGGACCCAGGACTCCTAAGTGAAGTGGAATGAATCAGTCACCTTCACCATTGCTGGACCCAGAGGTTCAAGCCTGCTTCTTCCCACGCTTCTGTACCGAGGCGGCAGAGGCTGCTCAAAAGAAAGGACCACAGTCACTAGCAGAAGATCCTGTCCACTTCACAGGGAGCCTGTTTCATGCAAGAAGCTGACCAGGGTATCAAAGAGCAGGGGATAGTTCTCTTCAGGACTACACACCAGGCCTGTGGGCTAATAAATGTCTATGGGAGACTCCACTGAGATGCTCCTTCATTGCAGTGCACCTTGCAGAGGCCAGTCAGCAGGATGGAAACATGGAGATCCTGCTGGCCCTGAGCCTTGGAAGTTTGCAGACATTCCTCAGGAGGACTTGATATTCACTGGTGTTTATGCACATCAACCAAACCAAAGTAGGTTCAGCTCCAATAGTGAGAGCACTCATTAGAGATGTGTGAAAAAAGAATAAATGAATGACTTTTCGTTTTCAATCTTCCAGGATAAATTACAGTGTGGATTTGACACTAAAATCTTTAACTATGTTTTCTACTCAAAACATGGCTTTTTTTTTTTTTTTAAGAGAGAGCACAGTGACCTCATTTTCCTTCTGTGTCTTCATTGTTGCTCCATTCTGTGAAATAAAAATCCATTCACATTTGTTTGGCAGTTCCCGTAATCAAACCTCAGCTGGAATGAGGCCTTCACTTTGGTTGTGCTGTGAATTTACTGTCAGTTTTTTCTTTAACAGTCTCCTCATGTGTTGGGCAGGGGTGGCGGGGGAAAGCATTTCAGATTTCCATGTCAAGAGGCAGTAATTTTATGCTCTTCTGTAACCCATCACAAAAATCATAGAAAGTGACTTCCATGGGTTGTGTCAAATGTACCTATGTCATCAATCCATCGACACTGGAGAATATTTCTTGAAATAAACTCTTTTACTAGAGGGGATTGTGCAGAATGGTCTTTCTCCTTTTGGTTTTTTTCCATGTTTTCAAATAAGAAACTGTGCTTTCTTCACAGTACCACCTGGTTTTAATAAAATTTATATTTTTCTTAAGCCTTCTTACCTTGTTATAAAGTTATTCATTGTCAAACAATTGCGTGTACCCCCAAAGAGGCAACATGAGCAGTTTCACAGTCAGGAACACCCCTGGCCATCACAGGTGACACCCACTTTTCAAGAGCCTCTGGGAAGCGCTAATTGGGTAGAGTAACATGGCTCTTTCAGCAACAACAGGCTAGTTACCAAATGTCCTAATCATTCCCAGTTTGGTGATATTCTAGACACCTACAGAACACAGGTTAGCTACATGCTAGCCTTGCAGAGTGGTGATATCACAGCCCTTCAACCCATTACTTGAATGAACAAAACCCAGGAATTGCTTTTATATCTCATTGGGTTAACAAAACCATATCCCCAGATTTCCATGAGAAAGAAGGTCATTGCTAGGAAAAAAGAGCAGAGAGACAATAGCCAGGAGTTCCTTCCAGAATTTGTATGTAGGAGATGATATACACTAAATTTGTCTTTTCAGCTGATCACCGTTCAGATCCTATCCACATTTAGATAACAAGGGTTGAGACCACTATCTACATTTACACAATAAGGATTATAATGACAACAAGGCAAATCTGTTATAAGCAAACAATCTGTACTGTATATTGAATTGTTTCTTACAACAAGGTTTGACCATCTGCATAAACTTCATTAACAGAATTATTACCAACAGACTGAGCCAAAAGGTGTGCTACGTAGCCAAGCATCTCACTGCACCTGAATATAAGTAACGTGTAAAGAGGGACTAAGGGGACTTCCCTGGACGTCCAGAGGTTAAGATTTCACCTTCTAGGGCAGGGTGGGGTTCGATCCCTGGTCAAGGAGATAAGATCCCACATACTTTGGGGCCAAAACTATAAGACATAAAACAGAAGCAATACTGTAACAAACTCAATAAAGTCTTTTTAAAAAATGGTTCACGTGAAAAAGAAAAAGAGGGGCTAAGAATTAATATTTGCCTCAGAAAGTTATTTTTAACATCATCTTTAATGATCTCCTCATTCAACCAAATTGTTTATATTTCTTTTAATATCATTTCTTTCCAAAACCTTCTTAAATTAGTTTCTAAAATAGTTTTAGTCATTTCCCCCATGTGCTACTATTTCTCATGACTAAAAATGATTAGAATATTTGTTTATGTTCAGCCTGGAGAAAGTTTCTTTAAAAACATAAAGTTTTAGTTTAATTTGAAATAGACGTTAAAGAAAATAACTTTTCTTCATTTTCTAAAAGTTTCTGAAGTTTGTTATTTTAAGATGAATATAAAAATAACTTGTCTACAGATCTATTGATTATCAAAGATAGCCCCAGTTTGGAAAGGGTATATTTCATGAGAGACACTTTGCTGAATACTGAATTTTTTTTGTAGTCTTAACAATTAGTCAAACAATTCTTCCTTTCCCCACTTTCTCACCAGAAATTGCTTCTTACAGTGAACAATTTTGACCAGTAACTAAGCTCAGTGAATTAGGTTAGGCACATAGCCCAACATATTTTAGCCCTTACCATACTTTCAGTGAGTCGGACACGACTGAGCAACTGAGCTACTTCACTTTTCCCTTTCATGCATTAGAGAAGGAAATGGCAACCCACTCCAGTGTTCTTGCCTGGAGAATCCCAGGGACGGGGGAGCCTGGTGGGCTGCCGTCTATGGGGTCACACAGAGTCAGACACGACTGAAGTGACTTAGCAGCAGCAGCATACATTCAGCACTATTATAAGCTAAATCTAACCTCTTAATCACTGACTTTCTTCAACCAAGTTGGATACAAATATATACCAATGAAGTAAATATTCTAAGTGTATTACTAAAAAGATGACATTGGATGGGGAGAGGAATTGGGAATGAGATAAAATAAGGAAAGAGAATCAAGAGGTCCAAACTACTAGGTATAAAATTAAAAAGATACAAGGGTGTGATGTACAGCCCAAGGAATATCAAATCACTATGCCGTACATCTGAAACTAGCATAGCATTGTAAATAAACTATACTTCAGTTTTTTAAATGACATTGGGATATCCGTCAACAGCAGGAAAAGTAAACACACACATCTCTAGAGTAAACACTGTACTGCAATAAATGAGAACTAACTACGGATATACTCAGAAATGTGGATAAGTGTCACATATATAATGTTGAGTAGAATGTCAGGCAGGAGTATACACTTTATGATTTTTTTTTCTTTTCATATCAGGGCTTTCCAACCTGGGCACTATTGATATTCTGAGCCAGATTTAATTCTTTGATGTGAGGCCTTGTCCTGTGCATCTCAAGGTGTTTAGAAGCATCCCTGGTCTCCACCTTTCAGATGCTGACACCACCAGTACATCCCTCCACCCCACTGCTCACTCGTTGTGACAACCAAAATTGGGTCCAGATATTGCCAGATGTCTTCTGGGAGACAAAATTACCCTCAGGTGAAAGACACTGATTCACATTAAAAAAAAAAAAAAAAGCAAAGCTCATCTATGGTGCTAGAGGGCTGGAAGAGTACTGACTTGAGTCGGGGCATGTTGGAGCCTTCTCAAAATATTCTAGATGGTGATTTGAATGGTGGCTATATTTAAACTTCACCAAACTGCACACCTAAGGTATGTGAATTTTAGGGTATCAAGTCATACATCAGTTTTTAAAAAACTATTCGCTTGAATGTGGGTGCAAATAAGGTACTTGGGGAACTGAGAGGAAGAGACAATTCTGATGAAGGATGGTAGAGGGCTACCAGAAGGGCAGGGTCCTGAGAAGGAAGGAATGGAGGAGCAGAGCTAGCAGAAAAGGGAAGAGCATTCCAGTCACAGGAAACAGCAAGAGCAAAAGGCAGAGAGGCAGAACAATGCTCTATTACAAACATTTCATCAGGTGCTGTTTTCCTATGAATATAGCCAAAGGCAATTTAAAGTGCCTGCCGGCAGAATCTGCTTCAAGGTGCTAGTATTTAGGTCAATGCTGTGTTCACAAGGGAAAGTAATGATCACCATTTGGTAATGGTGAAAATTAAACCTTTGAAATTAAATAGAATTTTTTTTAAAAATGGGTCTTTCAGCTCATTAGCTCACTATTGCAGAATTCCCCACTGTTATCTATTCTTGCTATTTGTCCAGCCTTGTTCTATCCCAGGTGGATGATGCTTCCGCTACATTTTTCATCTGGCTAGTCGAATTAGGGATAAAATTCTCTGGGGGAAGTTCCCTACTGTTTTTTTTGGCCGTCATTTTCTTTCAGGCTACTAATTACTGTTAGTTGCATTATTCGTCATCATCCTTAATTGAGCATGAACAATGGCACAACACTGTAGAGAAAATGTTAGAAGAGAGTCATTTTATTGAAGCCAGAGGATTTGGAGCTGAATTAAAGAGGAAGAATAATGAGAAAGAGAAATTCTTCCAAGGATAAGGTGGCCACCATTACAGCGCTATGGAAGGCAGACCTCCCTGTGCAGAGGGGACAGTTTGGTCAGCTCTGACTGTGGAAGGACTATGAGGTCAAGCCCTGGCCGGGCACAGCCAACACCAGTGCCGATGGAGCACACTCTTGTGTGAGGGGCAGCAGGCCAAGGCTGAATGTAACTAGAACGCGGAGGATGGTACAACACTGCTAAATATGTTGCTTCATAATATCTTATATTCTATGCAGAGATCTGAAACCAGTGAAGACCGTGGACAGCAAGAGAATCAGTCTTCAGACTTTGAGATTTTAAATGATCCCCAAACTTCCTTCTCAAGAATAGCTAGTTATTCATTCTCCCTGAAGAAAATAGTTACAACTGAGGTTTATTTGAGTCATGGCTGTGTCTTCATTTTCTCATGTCCTCTGAATCAGTGACAATAATTTTCGCCAATGAAGAGTGGTTTAAGCAACACAAACCTTCATCATCTCACTTACTGGGAAGTCCAAGGGCAGGCTGCTCGGAGGGTGGCAAGTGCCAGCATTGCCAGCAAGGACAGCAGCCATTCGTGCGTTTCTGCTCAGATAGTCTTGGAAGTTGGGGGTGCTTCCTTCATGGTTCTAAGGTGGTGCTTCAAGCTTGAAGCATCACATCACCTGTAAGAAATATCCAAAATGAGGAGCAAGGAGGAGGGCAAATGAGGAGCTTTTCTCTGTACCTCCCACTGTTTTATGAGGGGAGGGAAAATTTCCCAGAAGTTTTCTTATATCATTGATTAGAGCTGCCCTAGTTTAGTCACTGGGCAAAGAGGAATGAGATTTTTGTGGCTGCCCTAAGTTAATCACAAACCATATGGGGGCTGGGTGAGATTCATTAGAGTAATCATAAAATCAGAAGTCTTTGACCAAGAAAGAAGGGGAAATAGCTGTTGGGTTGAGCAATCAACTGCCCTTGGCCAGATCCTGACGTTTTGCTACTTAAACTTCTTGAACAGCTTCTGTTCCATCTACACTTATGGTATGTTCCATTACAAAAAACTTGATCCCAATTCTAGATTATAAATTCAGGTAGTCACAAAGAACAGACCTTACAATAGAATGTACATACAGGTTAGACTTTTAAAATATTCAAAGTGGCCACAGTGCCATTTGTACACATTGTACCAAAACCAATTAGCCCCCTCCTACATGCTAAGCACTTCTTTGGAAGTTGAAGATAGAGCAGTGAACAAAAAAGACAATCATTTTTTCTTCTGGGGAATGTCTATTACAGCAGCAAGAAACAGGCATTAAGTATAAGAAAAAGGATACCATACTGCATATCAGACTGTGGAAAGTGCCAAGGAGAATGGCAAGGAAAAGACAACGAATACAAGGGTAGGAATTGCATTTTAGATTGGGGGCTTGGAGAATGTTTCATGGAGAAGATGACATTTCAATAATAATGGGAAATAGCCACATGGGTATCTGGGGAAAACATGGTCAAGGTCCAGGATGCAAAGGCTCCAAGGTGGGAGTGAGGTTGGTACTTTTGAGTGGCAATAGTGGAGCTGTGTGGCTGGAGATGAGTCCAAGAAGGGGGATGAGAGAAATAAGGGATGAAGCCAGAAGGTAGTGTGGTCAGTTCATGGAGGGCTTTGAAGGTCAATGTAAGGACTTTGTTTTCTGCTTTGAGTAATATGGCAAATGACTGGAAGGTTGGGGGAGAGAGGAGAGACTTGATCTCCCTTTTAAAAGAATCACTCTGATTGCTTTTAGGGGAATAACTGTAGGGTGAGTAGGAGAGGAAACAGGGAAATAGATTAGGAGGCTACTGAATAATACCAGTAAGTTCACTGTTTAGATCAGGTGGATGAAAGTGGAGGTGAATTAGATGTATTATAAGAATAAGAAAGGATTATTATTGGGGTATCTAGAAATTGTGCAAATGAAAGGATGGAAGTTTTAAGTTACTGAAATAGAGACGTATCTAGAAGCAAGCATGGGGGAAAGTAGGCATTCAGTTTTGCAAGTATTAAGCATGAAATGCTCATTAGCACCCAAACGGAGATGTTGAGTATGTAGTTGTATGTATGAGTCTGGAGTTCAGGAGTGAAGCCAATGTAATTCACATATCCACGGTGTTTAAAGTTATAAGGTTCAATGAGTAAACAAAATCATCAATGCATGAAGTCAAATAGAGGATAAGTGATCCAAGAACTAAGCCTAAATACTCCAACATTGAGATATAACCAGAAAAGGAGGTGAAGATGGAGCAGTCAGTGAGACCTGAAGAATTCTAAGAGAGAGTGATGTTTCAAGAATATTTCAAGCAGGAAGAAGCAATAATTGTAAAAAAAAAAAAAAAAAAAAAAAACCTTCAGATCAGTCAAAATATGAACTGGGCATCTAGAAACCTGGGCTTGAGGAAGAAAAAAGTTAAGTGGTTGCCAGTTCTTGGGAAGATGAACATGAGGAAGAGAAAATTTAAGTGGTTGCCAGTTCTTGGGAAGATGAAACACTCATAAAATCTTGTTTAGATTTTATTGACTATGATTTGAATCATTCATGATTTCCTACAGTTTTCTTTTCTCTTGGTCATTCTAGTATTTTGACAGACATTTAAGTTGCTTTCGACAATGTTTTTAATGCTTTTTTCAAATAAAGTCAGATTTAGAAAATCTAATCAGATATTTTAGGCCTAATCATTGACATTACAAATGGACTCTTGGTTTTACAAAATGATGAACCACAAATGACAAGCACACTGATTTAATTTACAAAATTTTTACTTATCTGTTGCCTTTCAAAATCCATCTGCTGCATAAATCGAGGCACAGAGGCCTTCCTAATAGATGACATTGAATTTCTAATGGGAACTTCTGCAAGAACAAATTCATCATGTCCAAAGCTTGCCCCTGCAATATTTCACTTAGTCATCAGTTTCACTTTTCTAAGCTCAGTGATGCTCGCAAAAGTCAAAGGGTATCATTTTGCCTGAATCAAGAGCTATAGTTTCAAAGAAGAAAGAGAATGTCAAATGCCTGCTTAAATTTAATAATCCACACCCATCACATTTTTTTTAGTAGGTACTTATTATTCACTGTTATATTTTTCCTAAAACATTCAATCTTTTTTAGTAACTTTATCATCACTTAACAAAATTAAACTGATATCATGATCAAAACACTTACACATACAGCATGCTCTGGGAACTATTTGAGATAATCTCCTGCTTTATGTTATCCTCTTTCTCAAGTCTGGTCTCTGTGATGTAGCTATTTTTCTTCTACTGCTGATATAACATTTATGTAGGGGGAGGTTTCTAATTTTACTTTGCTGGTGTATAAATGTGTCATTTCATACAACTTGCTGTTTTTCTTTGTTGTAACTTCTTTCTTTCTGTTTTAGCCTGAGGCTCTCCTCTTTATTTGATCAGTATAGTTTATATCATATTCTAGGCAGCACTCCTTCCCAAGAGAAAACAGGGTTTCAAATTGCTACTCATGATTCCTAAGGCAAACTGAAAGGGCACTGCCTGAATTAATGTTTTCTTTGCCGTTTTTGGTGCTTATTGGTTTTATTTCCATTAGCTGATAGATACATTTTATTTCCTACTTTTTAATATCTTCTCTCCCTACAGTTGCCAGGTTTTGTGTTTTTCGTTTTTTTGGTTTATTTGTTTGTTTTGGCTTGCTTATTTGCCATGAGTGGTTAGATAAAAAATAATAAATGTGATGACTTGGTAGCAAAAATTTGAATTAACTTCTTGATAAATAACTAAAAAGTGCTTGGGGTGTGCCGTGTTCAATTTCCTTTTGGTTGGCTTCTAAACGAATGTTTCATTTAAAGAAAGGAAGTTGGATTGTATGTTTTCTATCATTACTACAGCTGAGAGGGATTACATTTGCCATTAAAATACAGGATCTATTTTAAACAGTATATCTGCACATGGCTTTTTGACAAAACAATGAATTTGCTAGACTTAAATATTCCTTCATGCATCTTCATCCTCAAATTGTAAAAAAGTATGTGCCATTGCAGAATATGGTGGGGACATTCAACTACCTCTGATAGGACTTTAGATATCCTTAGTAGCCAAAAATAAAAGAAATACGCCAAAATGTACTCTCACAATAATAATCCCTCCAACAGAAATAACTTAAAAAGTAAAAAGTTAAGTTTTCATCAAATGTGAATAGGAATTGAAACAAAAAGAAGCAATATCGACATCCTTAGAGTCAGATGTAGTCAAGAGTGGAACAAGAATAGGGGCCAGGATCTGGGACTTTCTTCATAAGGGAGAGACAAAGTTCATGACAAGGGAGATGGTGAATTCATGTGGAACCATTCCCATTGCCTTCTCCAGGGGAACCATTTCCAAATGAGTAAAAGTTCTAGTTCCTCTTTCATGCCAACCTTTGCTCATCTATACTATTAATTGTACTGATTCTTTAAAATGTTTTTATGTTAGTTCATTATTTTACCCTTTTGTCAAATCTGCCATTGGACTAAAACAATTGTCCAAAGTTCTTAATATTTCCATTATGCCTGAGTACTTATTCCTAGAATATTAACTAAACCATTAATGTTCAACCAAAGTCTATTTGGTCTATACAGCCATAGACTGCCAACAAAGTGTAAGGATACCTTCAGTTCAGTTCAGTTCAGTTCAGTTGCTCAGTCGTGTCTGACTCTTTGCGACCCCATGAATCACAGCACGCCAGGCCTCCCTGTCCATCACCAACTCCCAGAGTTCCCTCAGACTCACGTCCATCGAGTCAGTGATGCCATCCAGCCATCTCATCCTCTGTCGTCCCCCTTCTCCTCCTGCCCCCAATCGCTCCCAGCATCAAAGTCTTTTCCAATGAGTCAACTCTCCATATGGTGGAGGTGGCCAAAGTACTGGAGTTTCAGCTTTCGCATCATTCCTTCCAAAGAAATCCCAGGGCTGATCTCCTTCAGAATGGACTGGCTGGATCTCCTACCTTAATCTTGTATCAAATGCTAAGCTCCAGAAGGAAGCTAGGGTAGTATTATCTCATTATAACACATTTTGCAGTATGGATTTGGATGTAACTTGTCTCAGTACCAAATACCACTGACTCATAGGTGAGAAGGCCAGATAGATACCTGTTTCAAGAGAATCCATTTAACCCCACCACCCACATAAGTTTAAGGTTTAATTTAAAGGATGGATGAATTGGTCCTAACCTTTTCTCTTTAATGTACTGTAATTCATAACTACATTGAAAATGTAAGTATATCTTCCTTGGTTACCTTAAAATGAAATGCATTGTTAGAGATGTGCTATTGTGTTTCAGTGGTTGTAAATTAAAATGATAAAATTAATGTCAAATGTCATTTCAGCATATGCTTTATTACCATGGTAATCCACAGGTAACTGAGTTGGTAAAATTTCAAATTACATATTCAGCTCTTTAAAGACATCAATGAACTAAAGTCATTTAATCAAGCTTCTCATTGCTTGTGCTGTGTAATCAAGACAAGCCGATTAAAGTCAGAAAGCCACAAGTTTTCCTCTCCTGTCTGGCATGTCAGCCTGGCCCGTGGCTATAGGTTATATTTTGTGAGCATGTTAAGAGAGATTTGTTTCCTCAAGGGGATGGTACAAAGTAATTTTACTCACAAAATACAAAACAGAGAAGGCTGAATGAAGACATTTATGCCTCAAAAGCAAATACTGCAAGAGCCAGAGCAAATCTGCTTCCCACAGAGAGAGACTGGTAGAGCCTTTCAACTATTTACCTCCAATCTACCCAACCCTCCATATTAAGTCACAGGCATCCATTACAGACTGTCTATGGTCAGTTGGACTCAAGACACAGTTGGACAATTGGTTTGTTTCTTCCAGGTTGGGTACAGAGCACAGGGCCATCTCCAGCCCCTTTTCATGACCCAGTGCCCCATCTCAGCCCTGGGTCAGTCTACCCAACCCAACATATTAAGTCACAGGCCTTTTCCTGAGGTCAACCCAGGGTCTCCTCTATGCCTATCAAATAACACTTTCTTTCATGACCCCAACTGAGAGTCCACATATGACCAGAGGCATATTAAGTGCCCCTTCACTGGATTCCTCATGGACTCACACTTCTCCAGACTGTCTTCAACAGCCACTTAAACCAAACTGGACTGTGCTTTCAGAGGACAGGGAATAAGTGAAGTGAATTAACCTACTTGTCTTCTGAGAGTTGAGCTGGTGTGCTGCATGAACACAGAAGCCGAGAATTCTGCATTTGGAAATATGTAAGCAGAGGCCAAGAATTTCTGTTTGCCTGTGAGATTGACTCGAGTAATGCTTATTAATATGATCTTAATAAGAAACAAATTGACATAAGGCCTCTCTCTTATTCCCAAGTAGCTTCACCGGCAGATGGAGAGAGCTCTTCAGGCACTTCTGAAATACCTTAAAAAGCCACAGGCATTGTTGCCCTGGCAACATTTGATAAGAACAAATCTTGACCCAGATGAGAGGGTAAGGCAGGTCAGGTGAAATTTACAAAGCAGAATGAAGCCTATCCAGAAAAAGACAGTTTAACTGTGTTTCTCTCTGGGCAATCCTCAAAGCAGTTCTAAACCCCAGCCTGAGTTGCTATGGTATTTACACGTGGCTGTGCTTCCTCTACTCACCATCAGCAGGCATGGTGATACAGCCCTGCCTAGCAAGATGTCCACTCCGGGAGGGGAGCAGAGTCCTGGCTCCCAAGGTCCAGGCATGCAGCACATGGCAGGCAGAGTCAGTGATGGTGGGATACAGGGATGAGAGTTCTCTGAAGGACAGGAGGGCTGCAGCCCAGAGGAACAAACCACCTTCCACAGTGAGCCAATGTGCACAGGGGGAACGGTTGTACCTGACCGGGAAATGCCACCCGGGACCTCTAGCACCTCAGAGATCACCAGCAGGGGGAGCAGCTCCCTCCTTCCACGTGCCATGAGGTCACACGAATCATCCAGCCAGCCTCTCAAAGAAAAGTGAGGGAAGGGCACTCAATTCTGAACACCTGAATTGTATCCAAATCACCGCCTTCATGGATCACAGCCTTGTCATGGCTAAGGGGCTTGTTAACTCCATGAAGCGATGCGCCATGCCATATAGGGCCACCCAAGTAGATGGATGAGTCATAGTGAAGAGCGCTGATGAAATATGGTGTGCTGGAAGAGGAAATGGAAACCTCTCCAGTGTTCCTGCCACGAGAACCCCACGAACAGCATAAAAAGGCAAAAAGACCCCACCCCCACCAGATCAGAAGATGCCTATTATGTTACTGAGGAAGAGTGGAGCTAAGTACTATTAGCTCCAAAAAGAATGAAACAGCTGGGCCAAAAGAGAAGTGACTCTCAACTGTGGATGTGTCTGGTGGTAAAAGTAAAGTCTGATGCCATAAAGAACAATATTACATAGGAACCTGGACTACGAGGTCCATGAATCAAGGTGAATTGGATGTGGTCAAGCAGAATATGGCAATACTGAACATCAAAATCTCAGGAATCAGTGAACTAGAATGGACATGAATGGGCAAATTTAATTCAGATGACCATTATATCTACTACTGTGGGCAAGAATCCCTTAGAAGAAATGGAGTAGCCCTGGAGAAATATCAACAACCTCAGATATACAGATAATACCACTCTAATGGCAGAAAGTGAAGAGGAACTAAAGAGACTCTTGAGGAGGGTGAAAAAGCTGGCTTGAAACACACATTAAAAAACTAAGATTATGGCATCTGGTCCTATCACTTCATGGCAAATACAGGGGGAGAAAGTGGAAGCAGTAACAGATTTCATATTCTTGGGCTCCACAATCACTGTGGATGGTGACTGCAGCCACAAAATTAAACAAGGCTTGCTCCTTGGAAGAAAAGCTATGACAAACCCAGACAGTGTATTAAAAAGCAGAAACATCACTTTGCTGACAAAGGTCAAAGCTATGGTTTTTCTACTAGTCATGTATGGGTGTGAGAGTTGGACCATAAAGAAGTCTGAGTGCTGAAAAATGGCTGCTTTCAAATTGTGGTGCTGGAGAAGGCTCTCCAGAGTCCCTTGGACGACAAGGAGATCAAACCAGTCAATCCTAAAGGATATCAACCCTGAACATCCATTGGAAGGACTGTTGCTGAATCTGTGCTTAGTTGCTCAGTTGTGCCCAACCCTTTGCGACCCTATGGACTGTAGCCTGCCAGGCCCCTCTGTCCATGGGGAGTCTCCAGGCAAGAATATGGGAGTGGGTTGCCATGCCCTCCTCCAGGGGATCTTCCCAAACCAGGGATCAAACTCAGGTCTTCCACATTGCAGGCGGATTCTTTACCATCTGAGCCACCAGGGAAGCTAAAGTTGAAGCTTCTCCAATACTTTGGCCACCTGATGCGAAGAGCTGACTCATTGCTAAAGACCTCGATGCTGGGAAAGATTGAAGGCAGAAAGAGAAGGGGGTGGCAGAGGATGAGATGGTTAGATAGCATCGCTGACTATATGCACATGATTTTGAGAAAACTATGGGAGATGGCGAAAGACAGGGGAGCCTGGCATGCCACAGTTCACATGGTCACAAAGAGTCAGTCACACTTAGTGGCGGAGCACAACAACACCCCAGATTAGGCAGAAAGAGACTGTTATCCAAAGAGACTGTTAAAAAATGTCTGCACCGGGTCAGACAGCGTTCACCTGACTAGATTAAAATGTGGGTTTTGTTTCAGCAGGCAGCATGTGAGGTCTTGAGAAGATGATCAGATCAGTTAAAACAAAATGAAGATACATGTTCTCTATAACCTGTGTGTACGTAATTTTCTAACTTTGTCCTGCATGTATCTGTATGCATATGACATAGACACACACACGCATAGTAATATAAAGACAGAGAAAAGGAGACTATTTTTTTTTTTCCCCCACAGTTGACATTTTTTTTTTTTTTTTTTTTTACAGTACTCTACTGGTTTTGGCATACATTGACATGAAACCGGCACGGGTGTACACGAACTCCCAAACATGAACCCCCCTCCCTCCTCCCACCCCCCATCATCCCTCCAGATCATCCCCATACACCAGCCCCAAGCATCCTGCATCCACCAAGATTGGAAGTGATTCTTTCTGGATAATGAGTTTATAGGAAAGTTTTAGTTTTTTCTTTCTCCTGACTCCTATTTTCTAAATTTAATATAAGAAACCTATTTTTAACACTATATAATGTCCTCAATAAAAGCAATTATTTTTAAAAATAAATTAATGAGACTACACTGCTTCCTGAAGGGTATCTCTCTTTGTACTTTACACAGCCACCCAAACTTCCACCTGATGCACTCTGCAAAGCACCAAGGGCAAAAGGTCAGTTCCTCTCGTTCACCGGGACCCCTGACCTACAATTCGCCACATATAACCTTGGGCATTAAAGTGAAGGTTTAAAATCACATTAGCTCAGCTCATGCAAACGTGACAATAGCTATATCTCCATTTATCCTGCTGAACTTTACTGTTCCCCAAATTATCAAACTTTATCTAAGCACAATCTCCCACTGCATGCCCATGCATCTTCATGAAGTTTTCTTTGCTAAAAGAAATAACAGAGAGAAATGACTGCGCTCTGAGCCTGCTCAAAATATTCCACCAGACACCAGAGGCCCACAGGTTAATCGTCCTAAACATGCACACGGTACCATTCCAGAGTCAAGAGTGAAAGGAATGAAGATAATTTTGCACTGTTTCTAGAGTTCAGTGCTCCACCAAGCTCTCACACATTCCCAGTCACAGTGTTAAAATCTGACCAGCCAAGAGACAGAAGGTGCCATATTTCTAACATCTATTCCTACACATTTATGATAGAATCAAGGCTGTCATCACATGTGTAGAGATTTCAACCCAACAGAATGGGCAGGGCAGAGCATTCAGAAAAAATCAGATGGTTTTATGTTATGGTCTTACTTTCTTCTTCTCTGTCAACAGTGCCATAGCCCAACAGAGTCCAGAAAATATATATCTAAGATGAAATTTGAGCCAAGTGCCATCAATCCCTGAACACACAAACATTGTGAAAGATAACATGCAACACCTCCTTCCAAGTAATTAAAGCTTATTGGGACCTGCCTTGATTCTAGCAGTGGAGAATCCAAAGCTCTTATCTGACAGGTTAATGAGGATTTGAAATGAATAGTCTTACTAATGAGGGTCTTTAGAAATTAATCATATCATATTATTATTAACAACTGCAAAAGCTAAACTTCTAGAGATTAGATTACATAGGCTGATTTTAAAATGTGAGCAAGCCAATATTAAAGTGACAGAAGGCTATTTCCAAGTGGGAATAATAAGACATAATGCAGAGAATAAAAATTAAGAACGGGTAAGGCAATTAAGATGTGCCTTCCTTTGAATGTCTCTGTGTATTTGAAAATGTAAAATTTTATTTAATAAAAGTTGGTGTTTTTGTGTTCATCATCTTCTACTTTACGAACTATGAAAGAAGAAATAAATGAATGCTGGGAGAATATTCTGATGTTAGGAAAAATAAAGTATAAAATGGAACAACTCTATTTACTCAGGAAATTTTACTGCAACATAAGTCATCATATACCTTTCCCAAATGGCTTATTTTTCTTGGATTCATATTCTGAGTCAAGACTGAGAATGCCATTCTAGAATGAGGTTTGGCAAGTCTTCATGAGCAGAGCATCAGCATGGCCACTAACCCTGTCCTGCAACTGTGTGGTACGTAAGTCCAATGATGGAAGACCAGACACGGAGCATATACTTTGAATCCCAACACAGTTCTGAGATGGGCTCTTTCTCATCAGGGAACAAGGGACAGAGTTTACTAAACAGGCACTCTCATTCATTTGGGAACAGTGAATGAGCCTCCAGGGTATCGGAGATACAATGATAAAGAAAATAGGCACAGACCCTGAGTTCACAAAGCTCAACTTCTAGTGATGGAAACGACATGAAACAAGCAAAAAGAAAAAAAAAGTTTCAAACAACTGAAAAAAGGCAAAGGGCTGTGAAAGTCAAAATTTAATGGTGGGTGGGCAGGGGCCAGGCCATGTTTCATCATTATCCTAAGATCTGTGTGAAGCTATTTAAGGATTATGTGTGTTGTATGTAGGGGGCGGGGAGGTGGTATGTGTAATCTGACCAGATATGCATTCTGAGAATATCCCTGCCTGCACTGTGAACAGTGTGAACACTCTGGAAAGAATGAAAGGTAGATATAAGGAGACAATTTCAGAGCCTATAGCAAGTAGTTCAGCGAGGTAGGGCTTTAGTACTTAGTATCTTGGACTAGTGACAAAGAAAGCTCAAACTACCACACAATTGCACTCATCTCACATGCCAGTAAAGTAATGCTCAAAATTCTCCAAGCCAGGCTTCAACAGTATGTGAACTGTGAACTTCCAGATGTTAAAGCTGATTTTAGAAAAGACAGAAGAACCAGAGATCAAATGGCCAACATCCACTGGATCATCAAAAAAGCAAGAGAGTTCCAGAAAAACATCTATTTCTGCTTTATTGACTATGCCAAAGCCTTTATGTGGATCACAATAAACTGTGGAAAATTCTGAAAGAGATGGGAATACCAGACCACCTGACCTGCCTCTTGAGAAACCTGTATGCAGGTCAGGAAACAACAGTTAGAACTGCACATGGAACACAGACTGGTTCCAAATAGGGAAAGGAGTACATCAGGCTGTATATGGTCACCCTGCTTATTTAACTTATATGCAGAGTACATCATGAGAAACTCTGGGCTGGAAGAAGCACAAGCTGGAATCAAGATTGCCGGGAGAAATATCAATAACCTCAGATATGCAGATGACACCACCCTTATGGCAGAAAGTGAAGAGGAGCTAAAAAGCCTCTTGATGAAAGTGAAAGAGGAGAGTGAAAAAGTTGGCTTAAAGCTCAACATTCAGAAAACGAAGATCATGGCAACTGCCCATCACTTCATGGGAAATAGATGGGGAAACAGTGGAAACATTTTCAGACTTTATTTTTTTGGGCTCCAAAATGAAATATCAATAACCTCAGATATGCAGATGACACCACCCTTATGGCAGAAAGTGAAGAGGAGCTAAAAAGCCTCTTGATGAAAGTGAAAGAGGAGAGTGAAAAAGTTGGCTTAAAGCTCAACATTCAGAAAACTAAGATCATGGCATCTTGTCCCATCACTTCATGGCAAATAGGTGGAGAAACAGAAGAAACAGTGACAGACTTTATTTTTGGGGGCTCCAAAAAGATGGTAACTGCAGCCATGAAAATTAAAAGATGCTCACTCCTTGGAAGAAAAGTTATGACTGACCTAGACAGCATATCAAAAAGCAGAGACATTACTTTGCCGACAAAGGTCCATCTAGTCAAGTCTATGGTTTTTCCAGTGGTCATGTATGGACGTGAGAGCTGGGCTATAAAGAAAGCTGAGTGCCAAAGAACGGATGCTTTTGAACTGTGGTGTTGGAGAAGCCTCTTGAGAGTCCCTTGGACTGCAAGGAGATCCAACCAGTCCATTCTGAAGGAGATCAGTCCTGGCTGTTCAATGGAAGGAATGATGCTGAAGCTGAAACTCCAATACTTTGGACACCTCATGCAAAGAAATGCCTCGTTTGAAATGACTCTGATGCTGGGAAAGACTATAGGTGGGAGGTGAAGGGGACAACAGAGGATGAGATGGTTGGATGGCATCACCGATTCAATGGACAAGAGTTTGAGTAAACTCTGGGAATTGGTGATGGAAAGGGAGGCCTGGTGATGGACAGGGAGGCTTGGTGTCCTGCAGTCCATGGGGTCGCAAAGAGTCAGACATGACTGTGACTGAACTGACTGATCGTGGACTAGAGGAGAAGTGATAACCTTGGGGAAGGGTAAATGGATTCAAGGGATCTTGAGAAGGTGAGTACACAGGACACAGTGATGAACTGAATATTCAGAACTGAGAGTTTTATATCCA
Source organism: Oreotragus oreotragus (assembly GCA_006410675.1). Taxonomy (NCBI): domain Eukaryota; kingdom Metazoa; phylum Chordata; class Mammalia; order Artiodactyla; family Bovidae; genus Oreotragus; species Oreotragus oreotragus. Next base: position 303,663 of record SJYX01005240.1, read on the forward strand.
CTCCTTAAGAGAATTCCCTGGACAGCTTTGTCATGTTGACCAGCTGAGGTTTATAGATACAAAAGTGAAAGCTCAGGAAGGCATAAAGTCAGAAAAAGACAAAAGGCAGCTTCCCAAACCAACTCTGCCTTAGGAGCCCCTATTTTCTTCCACAGAACTTGTTTCATAAGCAGAACATGATCCCCTATACTGTCGCCCACATACATTTGGACTTCCTCTTGCTTTGTCAGTCCTTCTTAGTTCTCTGTTCCTAGATTTGCTCACAGAATGAACACTTATTGTCAGCCTCTTCCTCCAATGGGCAAGATAAAGCTGCGACATCTTTACCTACTGCTCCTTTATAAACCAACAGAAAACCACCACCACCAAGATCCCTCTGTCAGCTTTACGAGGCATAGTCAGGATTCTTTTTCCCACTGTGCTTTGCACAGTTCTTTTTTCCTTCTTCCTCCCACGCTGGCTAGACAAAATTCCTTTTCTGTAACAACTGTCCACTGGTGTGCCTTTTTGTTAGTTTTTCTGTTTTTTGCACCAGAGAAAATAAATATCCCCTTTACTCCCCGGCCTTAGCCTCTTACGCTTTCTCCCTGCTTCTGCTAGTAACTATCTCAACAATCTCTTTCAGTTCTTTGGGGTATTTCCAAACCATATACCAAATTAAGACAGCAAGCTATGTCATAAAACTTTTCTGACACCCTCTACTTCTCTCCCATCTTCTATTACCTGCTCCCACATCCTAAAGATTTACTGATCTCATGTCTTGATCAGTAAGGTCATATGCAATACTTTTGTGTCTCTTTTAAATTTATGACCTAGCCAAACCTCTTGAGGAATTGAAAAAAATTTTTTTTTCCTTTTTAGAAGCGACAGATTGCATTCCCCATTATATAGAGAGCTGGGGCAGCTACTCTCAGCTCACCAAATACAGCCAAATAACCTTGTGGATGACCATCCATCTTCCTGGGCCAAGCTGACACATTCTGCATGCTAGGGCTGCTGAGCACTGGCACTGAAGGGGTTTAGCAGATGGAATAAACTATGACCTGGCCCCCGAGAGTCTGCTCAGTTTAGGAATTAGCATGTCTCTGATCTGAACACATTTTTCAGATTTTAAAAATGCAAATACTTAGCTTAAAAGACTATGTTCCTCATCTTACATTTGCATCACCACTCCACGAGATCTTGCTGATGAAACAAACCCCCTCATATGATCAGGCCACCCATTTCCCCAGGCAGGCAACAAGCAACCATCCTTTTGAAGGTCTCAGTGACAACTTCTTCTTTGGAAGTCGTTTAGTATTTACTTTCTAAATCAGTGCTTCTCAAACTTTAATGTGCATTTGAATCACCTGGCTGCTGCTGCTAAGTCACTTCAGTCGTGTCTGACTCTGTGCGACCCCACAGACGGCAGCCCATTGGGCTCCGCCATCCCTGGGATTCTCCAGGCAAGAACACTGGAGTGGGTTTCCATTTCCTTCTCCAATGCATGAAAGTGAAAAGTGAAAGTGAAGTCGCTCAGTCGTGTCTGACTCAGTGACCCCATGGACTGCAGCCTACCAGTCTCCTACGTCCATGGGATCACCTGGAGATCTTATTAAAACACAATCTGACTCAGTAAGTCTGAGGTGAGGGTCAAGATTCCGCATTTTTAACAAGTTCTGATGTCACTGACTAGGGACCACACTTTGAGTGACAAAGTCTCCTGTGCACAGAGCCTATGTAATGCTTATAATAATGGTAATGATAGCATGTTTTATAGTATTTATGACAATATAACATAGCAGTTAACTGCTTACTACCACCATTCACTAGCCACATGACCTCTCTTTTCCCTAATTTTTCTCTGCTATAGTTTCAAAATATTAATGTGACCTGTGTGATGGTTGTTGTAAAGATTAAATGAATAAATACATATAAAGTGCTTAGCATAGTGCCTGGCACATAATAAATGCTCAACAAATACTGGTTGTTCTCATCATTTCTCTTCAACTGAATTCTAAATTAGGGTTAGAGATTGTGTTTTATATCTCACAAATCCTCACAACTTGTCATATAATATATCTTTATAGTGCTGATAGGATTTGGAGGGGTTGAAGTTAATTTTCTTGGGTGGTTTTTGCATTTCTTTTAATATGAACAAAACTTTTCAATGAAGACCTTCAATAGGTCATTTCCTATTTATAAGAACCCTCCCATCCTACTTTGCCTATTTGAGGAAGTGTGATACGTTGTGATGAGTATGTGTTATTATATGTAAAAATATAAACAGTGAGGTTCTTTATATTGTTTTAAAAACACATTTATAGCCTAAGTTCATTTCTCCTAACTGTGTATAGTAGTGAGTGTTAGCTAAATAGAGTAAGGGTGAATAAGGATCACAGCACCAGAGAAGGACCACTTTTAATACTAAGTAATAAATATCTATGCAGGCAAAGAGCCTAAACTTAGAGAGAAGGCAGGTGGGGTGATTGCAGGACATGGAGAGGATAGTCACCCTGGTTAGAGTCCAACATATGAAACAGTTATTCCAGTTCTCAGGCCATCAATTCATCTCCACCGTCCTACCAACTAAACAGACTTAAAATGACCCCAAGTCATGGACCACTTCAGCCCCCATGGAAACAGCCACTCATCTGCTTATAAGTCCTGTTTCAGTTCTTGACTACTACATAACAGACCATCCCCAAACTCAGTGGCTTTAAACAACAGTTTCTTATTGTCTCTTGTAGTTCCTGAACTGACTAGACTCAGTCAAGCAGAGTCCCACTTGGGTTCTCTCATGCATTTGCAGTCAGATGGCAGATGGGGGCTGGAGTCATCTAAATTCAAGACTGGAGCTGGCCAACTAAGATGGCTTCATCACTCACCCGTCTGGTGCCTCAGATGGCCAGAATAACTACAGTGTGCTTAGGGGCCTGTCTCCCCACTGCTGCCTCTCCACATGGCTAGCTTGGATTTCCTCACCAGATGTAGTTCTGACTTCTTAAGTAGCACCAGCCTTCTACTCTAGAGAGAAGAGACCCAAGTAAAATCTACAAATCTTCTCAATGCACTTCAAAAGGCAAGCAGTGCACTATAGCGTCATTCCACTAGCCAGCCCAGATTCAAGGGGCAGGGACAAAACAAAGGCTCAATTCTAGAGGGTTATGCTTCCTTGGGGAGGGAAACCCCAAAGCATCTCAGGTGAGTCCTATCCACATGTTCACAGGGAAGCAGCAAAAGACAGCCCAGTTTCTGCCAACACTGACTCCTGCCCAGATCAGATAACAACAACAACAAAAAAAAATTTTTAAAGCCTCTGTCCTAATCCAGCCTTCAAAACCTTTTGTACAAAACTATTAAGAAGAGAGAAAGAGAAAATCCACAACCAGAATAAAAGATGTTCTAAGGCCAGAGGAGATATGAAACAATAATGACAGGTAAGAAATTAAATGGATCCATCACATCACCTGTTTCCCCTGGTCTTAGGGTAACAGAATTTGGGTGTCAGAATGTTCATTTCTTCTTAAATGTTTTCTCTGAAAGAAATATTTAGATGGCAAAGATTGTACAGAAGTATGTGTTCCCTGAATAATGAAGTAAAACCAAGAAATAAGCCTAATGATTATTGATGCCCTTCTTTTAATAAAAGCCTTATTAAACTATGCAGGAGACACAGGAGATGTAGGTTCGATCCCTGGGTTGGGAAGATCCTCTGGAGGGCACAGCAATCCACTCCAGTATCCTGGAGAATCTCACGGAAAGAGGAGCCTGGCAAGCTACAGTCCATTGGGTCACAAAGAGTCTACCACGACTAGAGCAACATAGCACAAACTATTTGTAAAAGAAATCTCATAGAGAAGGAGAAAACAGGATCTGTCCTCCTTTCATCTTCTAGACTCCTCCCCACTTCTCAGAGAAACAAACCAAGAACCACAGATTTTTATGAGCGTGCCCAAGTTAGAGCCTGGACTGGATTCAGACTCTGAGTCCCATTGCCAAGCCAGATGTTTTCTTTTTCAGCAATGATTGTGCATCCCTTATCTTTCTCTCCCATTCATAAGAGGGATAATTAAAATTGATTAAGCACCTCCTGGACGTAAAGTAATGAATTCAGTGCTTTTTCCAAAACTCTCTTATCTTCTTTTTGCCATAAAGTGAAGACTAGAAATACAGTCGTCTACTCTGGTATTTATTTATGGACTGCAAATAAGTGTTAAAAGGCAGTTAGGAAGGTCACAAATGTGTTTAGTGTAGACTGCTCATATGTTTCTTCCGTCTCATCTGTATATGGCTCCTGTGGATCATTTCTGCACAGTGACAGCATATTCTAAGAATAGTTTAGAACATATCTAAGTGTGCATCTATTCCTTCACATTACCTCTTTCTGTCTGGGTGCATTTTTTCCTTCTGCTTTTTAATGTGCTGCATGGCTTGCAAGATCTTAATTCCCCGACTAGGGATTGAACCTGGGCCATAGCAACAAAAGTGCCGAGTCTTAACCACTGAATTGCCAGGGAATTCCCTCTCCAGGTACATCTTCTCGTTTGAAAAATGGCCCCTTTTGGACTTGGTGGAACTGTTCCTGCATTCCTGGACTCGGGCATATGACCCAGGCAAATCAAACTGACTACTCTATCCCCTAGCCATAAAGAAGATAGCCTCAGATCATGCTGGGAGAATTAGACTTCTTTTCCAGAGTCTATATGGATTCTTGGGAAAAGAAGATCTCTCTCATCAGGGCAGCATAAGCTAGGAACTCCCAGGGATATCTCTGCTGCATGGGAGATAATCCAACCAAAGAACCAACCAAAGAAAAAAGCCAATGCAGAGAAAGGTAGTGTTGAGACCTGGAAAGAGGTAGAGTTCTATGAGATCATTTGAACCTATGCTTCTAGCCATGTCTAAACCCACTACACCACCAGACTTTTCAATTACACGAGCCAATAAATCTGCCACACCCCCCTCCCTGCTTTTTTAGTTACTTTAATTTGGGTTTCCGTCATTTCCAGCTATAAAGCCCCTGATGACTACACAATTGTGTGTATGCTCAGTTGCTCAGTCATATCCAACTCTTTCTAATCACATGGACTGTAGCCTGCCAGGCTCCTCTGTCCATGGCATTTTCCTGGCAAGAATACTGGAGTGGGTTGCCATTTCCTCCTCCAGGGGGTCTTCCCAACCTGGGGATTTAGCCCATGTCTCTTCTGTATCATGCATGTTTGCATTAGGTCAAACCAAAGCATCCCACTTACATAACAGGACAATCAGCAAAGACCTAGAGGGATCCATCATTTTGGCACTATCACAGTTTGCCAAAGTCTACAGTCAGCAGAGCTACTGGAACATTTCAGTTACCATGTGAATAAAATAGTTTGGACATTTAGGAGTCTCTTTTTCCTACCTGTACACCCTTGTATCACCCAGAGTCCCAGTGTCCTGGGTCCCAAGACCCAACCCATATGGTTTCAGTAATTGTATTTCAGTAAAGTGATACTTATCAGCCTTCCCTGATGGCTCAGATGGTAAAGTGTCTGCCTGCAATGCAGGAGACCTGGGTTCAATCTCTGGGTTGAGAAGATCCCCTAGAGAAGGAAATGGCAACCCACTCCAGTATTCTTGCCTGGAAAATCCCATGGACGGAGGAGCCTGGTAGGCCACNGATACTTATCAGCCTTCCCTGATGGCTCAGATGGTAAAGTGTCTGCCTGCAATGCAGGAGACCTGGGTTCAATCTCTGGGTTGAGAAGATCCCCTAGAGAAGGAAATGGCAACCCACTCCAGTATTCTTGCCTGGAAAATCCCATGGACGGAGGAGCCTGGTAGGCCACAGACCATAGGGTCGCCAAGAGTCAGACATGACTGAGTGACTTCACATTCAAGTGATTACTTACAGAGAAGGATGCAGGATTAATGAGGGATGGGGAACCCAGAGACCACTAACAATTGAGAAGGCTCCGGCAGCCCCGTGTTACCCCTGCTCAGACAGAGCTGGAGTCCTCTTGCGGGTGTGGCCATGGAGGGATGCATGAGAGAGACACAGCCCCAAGGCAGGCAGGAAATAAGGAAGAATCCTCCCAACATTTCCCTTCCTGCCCTCTGATCTCCAACCAGTGCCTCTTACTGACCCCGAGAAATTTGAAAGCCAGCCAGTCACAGAGCCCAAAAATGCAACATAAAGCAGCCCTCACTGGGCAGAGAGCAGCGCAAACTAAGAAGATAACAGAATAACCCGGAACCTACTCACCTCCTCTATTTTGATAGTATTACATAACGCCCTTAAAGAATCATTAAGAAAAGGGGTGAAAACACTTTGTGACTTTATATGCTTGTGTACTATAATATTCACTTCCCAGAATTTTTCTTTTATTTATAGGAATCAGTACCATCTCTTCTGAAATGATTTTAAAATGTAGACTATATCATTCTCTCTGATCATTTCCACATAAACCTTTTTGCTCTATATTTTCTCGCTTGTTCCCCAGATAGCCTTATATAGCGAAGATACAGAAAGAAATAGAAAAGGACCGCTGAAGCTCTGGAGGCAGGGTCGCGAATGACAAAGAACTTTAAATGTTTGATGTTCCTCACACTCTTTGAAAAACAAATGCACCCAAGTGTATGGTCTTTAACGAGATGAATGCACGCACTAGGATGTTTTGCTTTGTTTTTATGCCTTCTCAGTATAAATCTTAAGGCAGACATTTCTCCTTAATACATCCAGTATCCGGGAAATTGTTTTTTGGCCATAAAAATGCATTAACAGCTCCAAAGGAGCAATTACACCATGTATTGTAAATGCACATTAAGACTAACACACCGCACTTATCTAAACCTCAGTGAATTCAGGGCTGTGGTACCTCTGGTACAAAGGTGACTCCGATTAGTTCAAGAAATAAGATCCCAGGGGGAAAGGACTTCCCTCTGTTGTGTCAATTACAATGATACAGGTATAAAGCAGGAAACTGATCCCATCCTGCTGCTTCTTAAAGAAGCCCTAGCATCAAGAGTGAGGCTATATGCACAAAGGCATGTTTATGTCGGTACATTACCATGGTGAATTTCTGCAAGCCCTCAGACGCGGGTGAGCCCCTCGCATTTGGAAATCATTGTGTCTCATGCAGACAGCAACTCAATTACTGAGGCGAGATGCCTGGTTTTAGAGTAGACTTTATTTATTACCCTTGTTATGGCTGGGATATGGAGGACCCTAACTGTAATGTGTGAAATCAGATTCTTCTACTGTTGCATTACAAATCTCATTGGATGCAGTGAATTTGCTTTATTCAGGTCCATTCTGGATTAACGGGAAGGGAAGTATGGATTTTTTTTCATCCACATAAACAATGAGGACTTGTTAGAGACTTGTTTCTGATGTTTATGGATTTCTCTTTAGTGCATACAGCCTATGGAAAATTGTTTTTAAGCAATAAACAATAATTATATTTGGGGACACAGAGGTACCAGGGCTGTATTGCATTCAGCCTGCTGATAAATTTCTCTGGCTAATTTTTTTTTCTTATGCAGACATAAAAATACAAAGACAAACAATAAATTTTCCTTCATCCGCTGAAACCTTTTTTCTTCCATTTTATTTTCCACTACATTTCTCGATTGATATTACCTTTTTAAATTGCTAAGTATAAATATTCCACAATGAATGCCTGTAATTAGGTTGTCTGCTCTCCTTCAAGGACTTGTTAGAAAGAGAAAGGGCTTTAATCTAAAGCAAACTAACACAGTTAGAAGTTAATTAGAAATTAGCCATATATCCTGGGTAAATTATTTATGCTAAGCCATGTGTTACTGTAAAAATAATATACATTTACACTGACTATTGTAAACATAAAATAATTAACAATAAAAGGGAAGATATTATCCCTTAATAGAATCCTTTTGCCAAGACCAATTTAATTTTCTCTCTCGTAATACTGAATGATAACCCAGCGTCTCTGCTTNCTAGGCAAAACCTGTCTCTTATACACATCTAGATGTGTATAAGAGACAGCCCTCCCTCCCTTTCTTCCTCCTCTGCATGCAGACTTGTTTTCAGACTTATCTGTCCTTTTACTATGTCTTTTCCTTCTCTCCATTTCTCTCCCTTTTTGCCTTTTTCTCTTCTCTCTTTTCCCACTTTTTTTTCTTTGAATCAAAACTGGGTAAACACCTAAAACCTCACTACACACGCTTCTCTTCCTTCCCACCCTGCTCTCTGGTCCCTTTTTCGCCTTTTTTGTTTTACACTCTTTAGTATGTAGCATTTTTACAAAAAGCCCTAAGATGCAGACAGAAAATGCAGTGTATTTTAATTCTGTCTCACTTTCCTTCCTGTTCTAGCAAGGACCTAAAAGTCAAAAAGAACCAACCCTGGAATATCCTCTCAACCCATTTAGGGACCTTTGAATTCAACTCAAATGCTGACATATACGTTTGCTTTCTGCAGTGAACACGTATGTATTGTTGGATTTCACATCATCCCTTTTGGGGATAGGGCATCTGTATTCATCTACCTCTGCATGCATAATCACTATTAAATATAATCTAATGAAATGTCTTTTTGTCTACAATGCAGTTACCTGAAGACTCTCCTTACAAAACATTCATTGATTTTTTTTTTTCCCATTCATGTCTGTAACAGCAAATACTGTGCAGCGTTTACATGGTTGGTGTAGGTGCTGTCAATGTACTCTCCACATCCATTTAAATGCAAATCTTCATGCAAATAATCACTTGGAGGAAAGGGAGAAAAAAAAAAGAGAATGTGTTTAGCTGAAGACAAAGCTAGAAGGATAATAGAAAGCATGAATAGGGTGTCAGTGGAGGGCTACACAATAAAAGCCTCCTCTGCGGTTAAATGAAATCCCATTAATGACAGCTCCAAGGACTTCTCAATAGATTCTTATAGTATTGTTGTATGTAAACATGGTTCTCAGCAGGTGAAACAAAATGAATGAAATTCGAAGAAATTTACACATGTCTCTAGGGGTAGCCAAAGATCGAACTGGTTGTACAGACCAGGCCCTCCTTGATCAATACCCAAAATATCAACTGTGAGCAAATATTTACACTTCCTTCAGAAATCCAAAATTTGGAACCAAACAATTCATTGTCCAAATGACTTGACTGTTAAGTAATGCTGTGGATGTTTCAACAGAAAAGTAGGAAATGAGCTGAGACTGAATAAGTATCATTATACTTGAGAACAGCAACTTTGAGGCTGAATTTGGCTCTGGGGAGGGCTGGATTGTGATCTTAGGGAAATTTCCAATTTGCACTATTTGCAAAGAAAACGTTACATCAACAAAGGTTAAGTGCTGGCAATAAGAAAAGTAAAATGGCCTGAGAGTTTCCCAGTTATTTCTATTTTTAAGTACTTCTCCAAGTTTTCCTGGGATGCAGTCAAAGGAGTTGAGGAGAAACCAAGGAAGCTACAAAATAACAATGCCAAAGGACTGATAATGGGGTAAGGAGGGAAAAAATTATCTGTTCATGTCATATAATTACGAAGGAATAAACCTATTTGTGATATATGTTGTTATTTTTGAAAAAAAAAAAAAATAAAAACTTCAGTTTTCTGGTAGGTTTCATGATTTGCAAGCGCTCTGTTTGAGGGCACCAATAGAGCAATGAAACTTGGAAGACTTAATTTGGGCATATTTTGGAAGGAGTTCAGTAGACTTCAGGCAGTATTATGTGCTTTTTAACTTGGAGTGATTTCACTTTCTTGGAGAGTACAACTGGCTGGAATCATTGCTGCTGATTTCCTTGGCTTCACATAGTCCAACAATCTCCCCAACCCCCACCACCACACTGCCAAAAGGAAAAAAGGAGTAACAGAAAAACAATTTTAAAAACTTTGCAAAAATTAACTCTTGAGTTTCATTTTTTCCACAACAAAATGTTTTTATCATTTACACGAATATTCTTTTTGACAACAATTCTCTTGTTCTTGTTATTTTGTTAAGTTAGTTATTTTTGTTCTTTGAGGCATTAGGAATCCTGAGCCTATTCCCTATTTCTTCACTCACTCAACCTGAACCATCTATATTTATTTGCATACTTTGTGCCCATCAACTTCACACTCTTAGACTACAGAGTTGAATGATTCTATAAAAGACTTAGCTCAATGTAAGAATATCAGGTGGTTAATAGTGAAGGGGGAAAATGTAATTCTTTTTCTAAATATACACAAATAGTTAAGGTTAGGGGAAGGAGAGAAATAGAACAAACTAGACTTTGAGCAGAACCCTAATTTTTCAAGTATTAAGTTGTTCATGGTAATAAATATGTTCCAATATATGCAGAGAGAAAAATTTTAATTATTACCTTATATTTAAGCTATTAAATAGATTTAAGAATTCAACTATTGTTTAAACTATTAAATATATATTTGCTTATATATACTTTTTTTTTTTTACTTACATAGTAAGTTTTCGGGGAAGGCAATGGCACCCCACCCCAGTACTCTTGCCTGGAAAATCCAATGGACAGAGTAGCCTGGTGGGCTGCCGTCCATGGGGTCGCTAACAGTCGGACAGACTGAGCGACTTCACTTTCACTTTTCTCTTTCATGCATTGGAGAAGGAAATGGCAACCCACTCCAGTATTCTTGCCTGGAGAATCCCAGGGATGGGGGAGCCTGGTGGGCTGCCGTCTATGGGGTCACACAGAGTCGGACACGACTGAAGTGACTTAGCAGCAGCAGCAGCAGCAAGTTTTTCATAACCAATAGGCCAGGATGAAGGTACACTAGTCAGGATAATCTGGATAATGCCATACCAAAAAAGTCTAAAATTCTCAGTGATACAACCCAACAAAGGTTTATTCCCATTCACAAAATATCCACTGTGGATTCAAGAGACTTTCCAGGGACTCTGATCTCCATGCAGTAACTCAGCCATCCAGTCTCATGAAAGATTCACTTTATTATAGCTACACTATCTAAGGCTATAGCCTGTCTGTTACCTCAGTGGCTGAAAACAGCTATTACTGCAGTGAAACACTTGGGCTTGGGAATGGCACACTCCATTTCTACTTGTAGCCCGTTGGCCAGAGGTAGTCACATGGCAACAAGAACAAGATGCAACCCTCCTACATCCTCAGAGGGTGTAGACAACCAGATATGAGAAAGCAGTGGAAGTCTCCAACATGGAAGAATATAGTGGTATTAGATGTAATGGTTCTCCTTAGAAAATCCATAGCTTATGATTAGTACCTTGCCTGTGACGTTCAAAACTCATTTTATATTATATTCATAGGCTTGCCTATTTTACTTTCAGTGGCTTGTGAGATCTTTGAGGTTAGGACACACATTTTGCTGATGCCTTTGCAAACAAGGGGTATGCTATCAATACTGAATAAAATAAATTAAGCTATTCTTTCTAAAATAATTCTTTCTGAAACTTCCATGCCATTTCTTGGTCCATATACCAGGCCACAACCCTTAGAAAATTGTCCATTGCCTGAAGCAGAAGTCATGGGTAGGCACAGAACTCAGTGGCCCAGCTGGACTGCATCAGTAAATAGCACTAAGTGTATTTTCCAGTTAAGATATTTCACAGTTCTTCCCTTTTGCCAGAAAAATAAATAAATGACAGTTTTAGGAAAGAGATACCATGTAGTAGTACTTTGAAAATAACACTGGACCTGAGTCTAGAGAATTGGGTTTGTCCTGACTCTGCCCTTAACTTGCATATTCATATCAACTCACTCAGCCTGAGTTTCTTCACATATGGAGTGATAAATAAGTCTTTTCTAGATCACACATGCTGTACTTTAAGAACTGTGCAATTTTAAAGAGTTTTTAGATCAATTTTTCAGAAATTTTCCAGACAGTATTTGTGAAATAAAGTAATTTTTTGTATCTTTCTTACCACTCCTTCCAATTCTCTTTTCATTTTAGTACACAATCCATTGTGACCCTTGGTTATTCAGCATTCCTTCTGCCCCCATTCATGGTTAGATGAAATTTATTATCCCAAATTCACTCCAAAACTTGCTGTTCCTGTTTTCCTTTGTTGCAAAATGAGCTAAGTTCTAAAGAGATAAATTTGACAAAGAACCTGTGATTCTCCATTATATGGAGCCTTAATAATAGCAATTCCCTGCATCCTTCAGTGGAAGCTAAAGGCACCAGATCTTCTCTCCCATTAAATGGTGATAGCTAGCCTATAGGATAGGCAACCCAGAGTCAGCCAATAAGATGCTTCTGTTCAGGGCTTTGAATCTTTGTCTTAGAACACTGAAGTACAAGAACTGCTTAGATGCATGTACATCAGCAGAAATGATAGGAGCATCCTCATTAACTGGGAATAGGGGTAGACATTTGTCATTCCAAAAGCAGAGGTCCTATCCTCCAGTACCGGTGGTGGTAACATTCTGGCCAGGCTTCTGCTAAAACAGCAGGGTTTCCCGAGTCTAGACTCTCTTGGCTTTTGTCTATTTTCCCAAGTCTGATTCTTCAAAACCCTCCAAGAACTTTGCGAGAAATTCTTCTTTTTGCTTACGATCACTGGAGACCATTTTTGTTTCTCATGACTAAAAGATTCTTAACTGATTCAGAGTGACAAGAACAAGGCAAGGTCGTTTCCACCCGTTATTTCCTTCCAACATCCTACTAGAGGTCCTTGCTAATGCAATTAGGGAACAAAAGGAAATATTAGTAAAAGGTATACAGACAGATTTGAAAGGAAGAAATAAAACTCTCCTTGTTCACAGATAATACGTCTATGTAGAAAATCCAAAAAAATCAACAAAAATAATAGAAAATCTTATGGAATTAATGAGAAATTATAGTATTATAACAAGGTTACAGAATATAAGATTAATCTATGGAAGTCAATTGCTTTCTAGCAATGAACAAAATTTGAAATTCAAAACACAATATCATTTATATTAGCAACCCCTCAAATTAAATACTTATGTATAAATCTGACAAAATATCTACAAGATAAATATGAGGCAAATTATAAAACTATGATGGAAACAATAAAAATAATGAAAGAAATGGAAAGAAATTCCACGTTTATGGATAGGAAGAATCAACATTGTCAAGATATCCGTTCTTCCTGTATTGATCTATAGATTCGATGCCATCATGATCAAAACCCTAGCACGGTATTTTGTGGATATTAACAAACTGATGTTAAAATTTATAGGGAGGTGCAAAAGACCCAAAATAGCCCACACAATATTGAAAGGATAATACCACCCAACTTCAAGACTCACTTACAAGGCTAACTGATTCAGAGTCTGTGGCTGATAAGGAGTTACTTTGCTACTTTAATTGTTATTTAACAGAGATTGCCTCGTTTGACCACTAATATATCAAAGCAATGTGGTGTTTACATAGTGTCAACAAAAATATTATCTCGTTTGATCCTCCAATTAACCTTAGAAGGGCACCAGATATAAAATATAAATATTTCCCACTGAAAGGCGTTGAATTAAGGTTCTATGAAAGCAACTGATTTGACCAAGGTCAGCACAAAAAAAGAACAGATAAAGATTCACTCCTTCAAGGGCTTTGCATTATCTGCAACAGCTCAACATGGAGGAGACTTTGTTATCAAGAGGTGGAAAGAAACACCCTGAAATCTCCCCCAAAGCATAGTCCCTTGCTTGTAAGTACAGAAGTAACCACAGCCTTATTCACTTCTAGTTCTGCCACACTGCCATGACTCCATGTCACTGGCTCTATGGCAAGGTATAAATAGACCCTCTGAAGAAAAATTCATGATAATTAACAGAGTCTATATGATATAACCACAGAAGCCAAATGCTTATATTGATTTTGCCTGCTTAAAGAGATGTGAAACTTCCTTTTCTGTATTTCAGCTCACAGCTTCTTTACATTGCACCTCTTCCTTTTCCCACTGTTTTGACTTCTCTTATCTCTATATGGAGTGTGAGTTCTAGGAGAATAAATTTTTTTAACCATTGTTTTGAATTGAAGTATAGTTAACTTACAATGTTGTGTTAGTTTCAGGTATACAGAAAAATAATTCCATACTTTTCATATTCTTTCCCATTATAGATCAGTACCAGATATTAAATATAGCTCCTCGTGTTATACTGTAGGTCCTTGTCTATTTTATATATAAGTGTGTGTACATGTTAATCCCCAGCTCCTAATTTATCTCCCCACATCTTCAGTAAGCAAAAGTGTTGGGGTTTTTTTCGGTATGTTGCAAATCTATTCCTCTTTTGTAAATAAGTTCATTTGTATAGTTTTTTTAGATTCCATATGTAAGTGATACCATATAATATTATTTTCTCTGACTTATTTCACTTAATATGGTAATCTCTAGGTCCATCAGTGTTGCTGCAAATGGTATTATTTCACTCTTTTTATGGCTAAGTAATATTCTAGCGTGTGTTTGTTTGTATGTATCACAACTTCTTTATCCATTCATCTGTTGATGGGTGTTAGGTTGTTTCCATGTCTTAGCTTGCAAATAATGCTGCCATAAGCATTGGGAATCTTTTCAAATTAATTTTCTCTGGCTATATGACTAGGAGTGGCTCTCTTCAGTTTTTTTAAGGAGACTCCATACTGTTTCTCCATAGTGACTGCATCAATTTACATTCCCACCAACAGTGCAGGACGGTTCCTTTTTCCAGGAGTATAACATTTTCAAAATGCGGTCAGAGTCTTATCTATTCTCCAAATTCCCACCTGTCTAAATCTGCTCTTTACACTTCCTCTAGTCTAAACACATGTTTGGAAACTTGGCTTCTTAAAAGAATGAACAGACCTGAATACTCTGATGTCCTGGCAAAGAAAAGTAGAGAAAAATAGTTGTATGAACTATGCAACTCTGGGGAACCAGTTCAAAAGCCAGGGCCCCAGCTGCAAGCAGTTTGTGAGTGACTGAGAGAGCTGATTGAGCTAGTAAAGGAGTATAAAGACGGCTCCAGTGGCTGGCTATAAGGTGAGCTAAGGAGGGCGGAAGAGGCAACATGACGCCAGGATCACAGACACATTTGTTTCTCTTGACACATCATTGAGCCAGTGCAGCCTGAAAGCACGGATGCAACCACCAGGGTGCTTCACTCATTCGAAGATATGATCTTAAGGAATACCATCCCTGGGGATTTAAAGAGGACATGACAGGGTGAGGTTTACCTAAGAAGTACGTGAAAAAAGGGACTAGTAGTGTGCAACTCTAATTCCTGTTACAGTTCCCTGTGGGCAGGGAACAGCTCCTATGAAAATTCACCAAGGAAACCTAAATGCCTGCCATCTACTGGGTTTGCAAGCAGCCCCACTTAGCTTTTTATCATGACTAGTGACAAGTTATGGGCTTCCAAGGTGGCACTACTGGTAAAAACCTGTCTGCCAATGCAGGAGACATAAGAGACGTGGGTTCAATCCCTGGATCGGGAAGATCCTCTGGAGAAGGGCCAGCAACCCACTTCAGTATTCTTGCCTGGAGAATCCCATGGACAGAGGAGCCTGGCGGGCTACAGTCCCTAGGGTAGTACAGAGTAAGACACGACTGAAGCACACGCACAGTGACAAGTAACATAAAATGGATATCGGTTGATTGGGTCAAGGACACATAAACATTAACATTCTTCTCTTACAATAATGTCATAAGAATTAGACCACAACAAATAAAGATAATGACAGCTAGAAAGAAAACAGGTGTGCAGGCCACATCCCTGGGGCCAGTAGTAAGAACGGAAGAGAAACAGGGAGGAAGTATGATCTTCCAAAAGCCTGCAGAGATTCTGCTATCAAGACTTTCCAAAAAGATTTACTCTATTAGTCAGTGTTTTGTGTTGCAGACTACAGAATCCATTACAGATACTATGAAGAGAAATGGAATTATTACAGGATAAGGAGAGAGCCCACAAAATCATTGTCTGATTTGAAAGAATAGGTTTTAAATTCAACTTTCAAGGAATAATTTCAGAACTTCTCTTGAGAACTGGTATATTAAGAATGTATAGTGTGGGCCTCTGTTGCAACTAGAAAATGCTGAATCGAGTGGCTGTTTCTGCAGCTGCCAGCCCCAGAATCACGCTGCTCTGTCCTCCTTGGTTAGATCTCATGCACACAGCCCCAACTTCTTGCACTTTTTCTCTTTATAAATTTCATCTGAGTGTGTGTACTTGGAGAAGGGAGGTCAGAGGCATACCTAACTGAAAAGGAATCTGTTGGATGCAGTTTTTCTAGCTTTTTAGGCAAGCATGTCTGGGAGGACATGCTAGAAAGAATGGGTCTCAGTGAGACAATGAGCAGGATCTGCCTCATTAACCTCTGTTTTCATGTTCACTGGTCTTTAAACCAAAGGCATGGCTACATGCATATTTGCTTGTCATAAAGTAATACGCTTGTTCTTAGGAAATTATAATACAGATTTCATCTTAAACACATAAATCAAGCTCCCACTAGAACTCCTTTCCTCTTCTAGCAAAGATCATCAGGAAAAATTGGCAAGAAAAAAAATGTCTCTGAAAGAAAACAGGAAGCCTTGCCCAGGAACTGCCCTTCTGAATTTTCTAGTGATGTGGACTGGCACAAAGATCAGAAAAATCGTCAAGTCCGTAAAACAGAAGATCTGTTACATTTTCAAGGCACAACCAAAGGCTTTATCCCAGAGGCAGGACCTTTAACTAGGTGTTCTGAGAGTTCAGGAACAAAACCACCTGGTTGGCAAGACTTCTTCTAAGTCCCTTAAAATGTAGGTGGAATATCCAGGACTGCCAACGGGAAAAAAGCTTGATGTCAGAGGAGCAACACAACTAAGAAGACAAGAAGCCGAGTTTGTGTGTTTAATTCCTAATCTAGACTCCGGTGTTTGGCTTCTTCTCTGTCTGAGGTCGTTTCCACGGTTTACAACCATCAGACCCCTGTATACACACACACCTAACTGGTTACTGTACTTTTGTTCCAGTTTTGCTCCAGTTTTCCTGTGATTAACAAGATATAAGTAATAAATTAATGGCTTTCCCACATAGGGCTTAAAGAACTATTTGTTTGCTTGCTTATTCTATCATCAAAGACCTTCAGCAAAGACACAAATCCTAGTATTAATTCTCATGAAAATTCATAACAACATTGGCTGTTTTTATCTTGAAGAGAAGTGGAACGTGTAACTCTGAGCACTGCCCTGCCCTTTCAGATATAGCTGACCCTCTGCTAATCATGGTTGTTAGTCATTAAGCCAGAGTTATCATCAAGTAATATGTTTGTTAATTGGAAATTAGAATCCTAAACGAAAGCTGCCTTCATCTTGAAAATCATGAGAATCCGGATATAAATCAAGCCTCCAGTGGAAGCTGCTGTGGGTAACCATGAAATTCAAAATGACATTGTCGTCCCAGAAAAATCTTCAGCCTACTTTTTGTTAAGAATGATCAGAAGAGAGCTTATTTTCTGTTTGAAAGGGTGAGTTCTGTTAACAGAAAGATTCCAGGAATACAACTGCAATTTAGAAGCAGAAATAATCTATCGCGCATTATAACCATTTCTTCCCGGAGTCTGAGTCACCCAAAAATTTGAGAAACTTGAACAAAAGATTTGGGATAGGTGGGTCCCCCAAGGGCTGTCAAGGTCCACTCGTCTTGTTTCTCTTCATTTAACTTCCGTGTGACTACTCAATCCAGGAGAAGTGCAAGGTGGGTGCTTTCCTGGTGGTCTAGTGGTTAAGAATCTACCTGCCAATGCAGGGGATACGGGTTTGACGCCTGATCCGGGAAGATCCCACAGGCCATGGAACAACTAAGCCCATGTACCACACTCTGAACCAGTGCTCCAGAGCCCATGCTCCACGAAAAGAGAAGCAGCTGCAGTGAGAAGCCCCCATACCACAAGGAGGAGTAGCCCCTGCTCGCCACTACTGGAGAAGACCCACGCACAGCAGTGAAGATCCACTGCAGCCAAAAAAAAAGATACTAATGAGCAACTCTTGGAAAAGTAACGGCACCGGGCTTTGCCGTGGGCTGGGACTGAAGCACGCCAGGTCTTGAAAGCTGTATGTTCACCATTATTGCACCCTCTGAGAGAGGACAGACCCTTTCACTGTCACAGGAATGCTGAGATGATCCCTTTCTGACTGCCAGGGGTGACTCCTTCTGCAAATGTGGAACAGCAGCTGACACCGTCTGTGAGGCTAGCACTGTCCGCTCTGAAACTGAGGGAGCCTCTAGCTGGAGCCAGCATGGCTGCCCACTCAGAACCTCTCCCAGGTGTTTCGACTGTGCATCAGTTTTGCCTTCCTTGTCTAGCTCTCCAGGTTCTTCAGCTTTCTCCGCTGTGGACCACCTGCTCAGACTTTACAACGCCCTGTGTCGCTTTCCCTTTGACATCTACTTCCTCCTGATGCCAATCTGCTGGGTTCTTCCTGGAGACCTAAGCCCTGCTGTCAATTTATACTTTAACCTTCTCACCTGGCCCCTGGCCCTCCACTTCTGTTTTGACTATAAGAAGCTCTTTCCCCTGTTTCCAGTTCAACCTTAAGTATTCTA
The DNA here is from genome assembly GCA_006410675.1 of Oreotragus oreotragus. Classification (NCBI taxonomy): domain Eukaryota; kingdom Metazoa; phylum Chordata; class Mammalia; order Artiodactyla; family Bovidae; genus Oreotragus; species Oreotragus oreotragus. The sequence continues at coordinate 322,119 of SJYX01005240.1, forward strand.
CCTCCATGCCAACATTCCAGTCCATGCCGGGCCAGCATGTCCTGGCCTTGGTCTCTCAATGTGAACTAAAATCCCCATCTTTGTTCACTATTTCTCTAAGTGGCTTTTCATCTAGCTTAACCTATACATTTTTCACTGACTTAAGGATACGATTATATCTTAAAGAGAGTTTATACTATTCTGCACTGAGCACCCAGGGGTGGAATATAAGTAAAATGAAATAGAGCTATAGCTAGATGCTCACAACATGCTGTTATTTTTTGATAGATAAGATGCATCTCTAAGAACACTTGTGCTTTAAAGATTTAGTGACTCAAGGAAATGATAAGACTTCAAATTACCTTTCCTTATTTATACTAGTACCAAAATAGAAAAATCCGTGCTGAGGTCCAGGCATGAGACTACATATTCCTATACATCACCCGCCCTCACCTATAGGCAAGGGAAACCAGGGAGTGTAAGGTACCTGGGCAGCCTTTATGCAGAGATACAAATATGATTTTAGTGGAAGCCAGCAGTCTCCTTCACAACTTGTTAACTATTTGGTATCAAATGTATCAGTAATGCTGACTTCTATGGATGTCTTTCACCGGAATACAGATTATTAATATAAATCTTCTTTTTGTGCAATTGACAGGATTTTAAATTTTTTGATACTAGCCCATTTTCTTCTCTCACTGCATTGGCTAATGGAATCTGGAGATGCAACATGGCCTCATATTTTCCACTGAAAAATGGCTATTGAAACCAGTGTACTTTTAGGGTGGCCCACAGGCAGGAAGATTTTTTAAAAGGCTTCCATTTCATTTTTACACATAAAAAGACAACTTACAAAATGACAACCCAAACTTACTGCAAACAGTGTTGATTACATTCAACATCTAAAGCTCAACTGAGTCTCAGCAAGCTAGACTTCCAAGTTCATCTCCTGCATATAGGCTTTAGTCTGTTCTATCTCTAACTCTAAAAATAAAGTCTTCTGGGAGGAAATCTGGAGAAACAGGAAGGCTTTTTTGTCTTTCTATCTCAGACCAGCCCCAGTGTTTTATGGTAACCCATGTGCTAACTCAGCCATCAAATACTGGAACAAGCTAAGGATTAAGAAATCAGGTTGGAAGCAATCTGTAGCACCAGGCAGTATTTACTGCCAGGCAGCTTATATCAAATGTGCCAGTTAAAAAAAAAAAAAAAAAAAAGCCAACACATCTATTACAGAAAACAAATCCTGGAAGAGAGATGAAGAGGAGGGTGGTGGGGTGGGGGGTACTGAGACATTGCCAATATTTTAAACAGTTCCATGTGATACATAGTGCTCTTGTACCAATAGAAAAAGAGTAATATTGATGTTTAGGTAAAAGCAGTGGCATACAGAAATAAGTCAGAAATGGAGGCATTACTGGAGCAAAAATGGTCTCATAATTTTTTGGTAAAGACCCAAAGAACCTGTTACAAAAGTTCAGGGAAATGCCTGAAACTGAGCCGGAGCCTATGGGACCTTCTTAGGCACAAAGGCTTTTTTGTGTCCCCCATTTCTTGTGTGTAGATCTTCCCTAAGTTCCAAAGGGTAGATTCAAATAGTTACTAATTAAGGACACTGGGGGATGCAAAGACAAAGGAAAATCAGTCAAGAAACAATAAAGTAAGGTCCTAATTTCTCCTCAAGGGACATATATAACAATCTGTTGCATATATTTGAGTTCCTCTGTAGGAACTGAGTCCCTCACCCAGTTAGAGGATGGTGACCTCACGCTGAGCACCAGCACACAGACCCCAGACTAGTTGGAACCAGAAGGTTGATGACTGATATTTCCAAATCACCACCCTATTACTTCACTACTAACCCATCAGACAAAAGTTATGCACCCAACAGCCCTCACCACCAAATGCGGTCTTTAAAAATGCTTCCTTTAAGACCATCAGAAATTCAGGTCTTTTGAACGTGAGCCACCCATTCTCCCTACTTGGCACCTGCACTAAACATCATAGTTTCCTTCCCCACAAACTGGTGTCATTAAATTGGCTTTGCTCCATGGCAGGCCAGCAAATATTAACATGATCAATTCATAAATGCCCTGAAAAAGCATCCTGAGTCAATTTGGGGAACGTGTAGCATTCTTGCTCCCAGAAAGTTTCAGAAGCAATGTTACAAATTCAAGAACATTTATTTTAAAACGTAGCCTAGAATATTAGCAATTCACCTGTGACCAATGCAACTATAACACATGACCTGCTCATCTCAAACCCCCCAGAAATTTCCCATGACCCTAGGACAGTGCAGGATTGGAACCTATGTGATGGCTGGTACTGAATCTGCTGCTGGCCCAATG
>SJYX01005240.1:333038-352258 GCA_006410675.1 Oreotragus oreotragus
GACTTGATGGACATGAGTCTGAGTGAACTCCGGGAGTTAGTGACGGACAGGGAGGCCTGGTGTGCTGCAATTCATGGGGTCACAAAGAGTCGGACACGACTGAGCGCCTGAACTGAACTGGTTTCTTTACCATTAGACCTGCCCACAGGTGCCATGACAGTTCCAAGATCAAGCATCGAAGGCTGAAAAGTTGGTGGTGGCCCAATCCCTAGAAATCTCTGCCCTTCATCAAAATAGTTGGAATAATCCTCCCACCTGTTAGCTTATGAAATTACCCAGCCCATAAAAGCTAATCATCCATACTGAGGGCCTCTTGCTTTCTGAGATGGCCCACACTCTGTCTATAGAGTGTGTAACTCTCCAAACAAACCTGCTTTCTCACTTGGTTCTCCAGGCAGAGCCTTCTTGCCTGAACACTTGTATCCTTCCCAAGAGTCCTTGGGTAATAAATTTACTTCTTGCCTATCACTTTGCCTTTCATTCAATTCCTTCTATGCTGAGTTATAAAGAACATGAGCCTCAGTATAAGTCCTGATGGCAGCTGAGTGATTTTAATAAAACAACAGCGGTCTCAAGTCCATTCTGTGGGTTCAGCTCCCAATCTGAGTTTCATCTGAGGTGCTAGTGGGTTGGAGTCCTAATCTGAGGTGTGCTGTTTCAGGTATGTTCACACCAAAAGGTATTAACACCTTCAGTTAAACTTAGTTCACTTTTGCTTGCCTTTATATTCAGATTTCCATTCTAACTTCATACCCAAATGTCAAACGGTATTAAGGATTTCATCTAAAATGAAATATTGTTTGAAAATCCACAAGATGCTTTGACAGCAGAAGTGTGGAACATATACCAATTTAGTGAGAATCAAATGTGTTACATACATTTATCTGTCACGTGAACATAAGCTTGGAAAAGAGGAGAATCCCTTCTACCTGTCAAACAGAGATTAAAGGGGAAAGATTTAAATGCTGGTTTTTGTCATTCTTATTTAATAAGCAAGAACAAGCAATTGGAAACATCTAAGGTACTTTCTGTATTACACAGAGGTTAAACACTGTTTTAGCCACACTGTACTCTTCTTTCAATATGTCAAGAAACAAATTTGCTAATAGAATACAATCACCTTCATGAAATCTAGTACTTGTTTATTTTTGCCAATAATGTTAGGCTCTTCTGAAAGCTTTCATCCAAGCTTAAGAGGAGAAAAGAGGTTGTACAAGATTGGTTTATAGAAGCCTGAGCTTCCTGATTATCTCAGAATTTAAAAAAAAAAAGTACAAAGTGAAAAGAATAAGCTGTTTAAATTCTAGCACCAGGCATGCCTAGCAAGTGTGCTGAAAAGCAGGCGCCCTTTCCTGGGCACATCGTCTCAGGTGCCATGAGGAGGTGGCATCCCCAGCCTGCAAAATTTCTCAGAACCCTCAGATGGCATGGCTCCTTTCCCATCTTTCCTGTGTCCTGAGAGGTGGCGCCATCAACCCCACATTTGGAAAGAAGATAGGTGAGGAGGTCCTCAGAGAAAGAGAACCAGGCATGACTTTTTGACACAAAAGAAACCACTTTGGCCTAAGGCATTTTGGGCCCAATCCTGGCTGCAATGCTTGCCCTTGAACAGGTCTCAGTCATCAGTGATCTTCAGGGAAGTGAAGGAAGGCAGAAACAAAGGAAAAGCGGTCAAGAAACAATATTTCTGCAATAAAAGAGTCCTAGTTCTTCCTCAAGGGATGCATGTAGTCTGATACACATCTTTTGAGTTCTACAGGAATTCAGTCCTCCACCCAGGTGGCAGATGAAATGATGACATTGACTCTCCTGATTTCAATCCACTAAAGTTTGGACTCTGTTGAACTGGTTCTAGTTCTATGCTGAATTCTCCTCTGTTCAAGCCCCTTCATGAACATGTATGTACCCTCAGCTTAAAAACTTCCCCAACTTTTACTGTTTGGGGAAGACACTGCTTTGGGAAAGATCCCCAGTGTCCTCCTTACTTGCTGCAAGTAATAAAGCCTTCCTTCTCCCCATCTTTGGCTTGATGTATCTTTTGGCTCAACACAAGAGATGAACCTAGTTTTCAGGTAACAATTTCTTAAGCTACAGAATCAGCATGCCTCATTCTCCTGTTCCTTTGTAACGCCGCCATCCAATTAGTGATCAGGCTCTGTCTCACTCTCCTGCCTAAATATCTTTCCAGTTATCACTATTATACCCTACTCTACCTCACCCCTGGGGCTGCCATGCTCATCGAGGCTTTTGTTGTGTGTTAAATGGAACATTGGGCTTGCTCCTAATTAGTCTTCCTCCTCCTCATCTCCCCTCCTTTGAATTCACAGGTCACATTTACCCCACTGTGATCTTTCTAAATCACAAATTTGATCAGGCCTCTGCTTGTCATCTTTACTTGCCTTCCCATTGCCTTTAGAATACAGTGCAAAGTTCTAAACACTGCATCCAAATTAGTCCCACCCTTGCCTACCTTTCTAATCTTTTGTCCTGTGACTGCCACACTTAAGTTCCCTCTGGCCAGCCTGCCTCTTAGTTCTGTGATTCCTCCCTACCTTTCATTCCCATGGGCATGCTCACCCTTTCCTCTCAACAGAAAAGACCCTCTCTGTTTTGTTCACCTGGCAGAATTTTAATCATTCTCCAAGATTCACTTCAACTGTTACTTTCCCTAAGGAATCCCTTCACATCCTTGTATGTGTCTCATTTTGAACACTCATGTCGAGATACCTGAATCACTCACTGAGATGTCTGTCTCCCCAACCTCATGATGCCCCTCAAGACAAAGACTATGATGCCATAAATACACCCTGCATAGTACAGTGTCTGGCATAAAATGATGGCCCTCAAAATGCTGACATATTGGAGGGCTTAAATGTCTACAGAAATTTTCACTGCACCGGGAGCCAAGGGTCCAGGCTCCTATTCTCACTGTTGCAACATTCAATTCAACCTCACTGTGGCCCAGAGTTTTTAAGAACAAAATTATGGGAGTAATTGGTCAGATGGGCCCTAACTTTTGCAGCTTCAAAATTAAATTCTATAATGCTATAAATATTTCTTTCTTCAAGAATGACTCTTAAAGTTGTAGACACCAGTCTAGTATCACCTGCAGCCTCTATCTTCCTTAGAATGTCAAGTTACCTAGGCCATTCCATGCTAATGAATATAGAATCCTTCCCAAAAAAGAGTCACGTATGAATGAATGGAATATTTGTTATATATTTCACTTTGGTTAATAAATTTAAATCTTGGCACTGCTCCCTATTTCTAAAGCCTTTTTCCCCATCAAAGTAGATTAATTTAATGGGGGAGAAGATGTCAGTAATTACACACATTCATACACACAGGAACAGAGCAGAAATCACATAGCAGCACTGGAAACAGTCCAAAGAATTATTTTGACAAAAGGAGAGAATTCATTTCAAAAGACTCCAAAGTCAATGACACCTTTTTAATTTTGCATTTCCCATTTTACTGATTAAAAAAAATAAAAACTTGTCATTGACATCAAGTTTTTAATTTTTAATCCTGCATAATAGGTGACACGGTGAAGCTAAAAGGGATCCTAGATATTAGCCACTTTGAGAGTCGAATGGCAGAGGGAGAGCAGAGAAATCAACATTAACTAGCCAGGTTTGAAGGATGTGTCTTGAAGCAGAATGGAATAAGATGCATGTGAGCATCTAACTTTTTTTATTGTTCATTCACACATTTCCAACCAATTGTTTTTACCACAAATAAGAAGGAGAGCTTGACAGTAATGAAGTTGTAGAGGCACTTGATATACTTTTGATCCCAGGCAGACCAATTAGCAATTGTAGAGTCATTTTGTAACTTTCTGTCAAGGGAAATACTGCCAAACATAGCAAAGGGGGAAGAAACAGATAACATTTATTTGCCCTGCTGTGACAGCCTTCGTTTTCTCTGAAAATGATGCTGGCTTTCCTCACATCATGGTCCAGAATCCTTGATGCTCCTGTCTTCAGTACAAATCCTGAGTGCTGCCATCAGAATATTGAAGGCATCTACTCTGGGAGCCAGCAGCCCATGGAAAGCTATTACTGATGTGTTCATCAGCACCCTTTTTAGTTGCAAAAGAAATAAATGCCACCTCATGCTGGCTTAAAGCAAAAGGCACATTAGTGGCTCAAAACCATCAGGGACCTCCTGTTCCTCTCTCAAGGCTGCTTCCCTCTGCATCACCCAAGAGGACCTTCCATGTCACGGCACGATGCCCACCTAAAGCTCCAGGCTTACATACTCTCGGTCAAACCACCCACCTACCAGGACAAGGTCTCAGGCAAAACTTTCTGTTCTTAGATCTAAAAATATTTGAGATCTCAACAATCATCAACGTATTACTGGAGCCACTGAGGTCCGACGCTCTGACTGCCAGGCTGTGGTCACCTGAGGGCTCCTGAAACCAGAAGGTGCTAAGAATGAAGAGGGCAGCTCCCCAACAAAAAAGCAGGGACAGAGGAAGGAGAGGAAATATGAGACAGCAAAAGCAACCAACGTTACCCATAAAATGAATGTATGTATGTATGTATCTGTTTCCTACACAAAAATAAGAAAAAAGAACAAAAACTAAAAGCAAATGTAGGTAATATACTGTTTTTCTCAACAAATCCAATCTCCTGGACTCATTCATTGTTCAACAGCTCTTGCCATTTCACCATAGAGCCTGTCCTCCAAGGAAGATGGGAAAAGGCTTAACCTTCACCTCTCACGTCCACCTGTGGGACCCACAGGCACTGCAACCTGCACTTGTCAAAGCCCACCTCACTGTATTCCCTCTTGGACCTGTAGCTCCTCCCAGAGCCTCTATTTTAAGAGGCACCGCCAGCCTCAGCCTTCTCCCGTGGCCTCAGTCACCAACCCCACTTCCGCTGCCCTCTTTCCATCTCCCACCTCCATCCCGCCCGCCGCGCAGGGGTCACTGAGCCCTGCTGGTTCTCCATCCTGCAGGGACCCTTGTCAAAGGTGCTCCCTCTGCTTTAACTCCAGTCCCACCTTCAGGGACGTCATCATGTTCCATGCGGGGGCCCGCGGTGATTCGAAGAGGCTTTTCTGGCCCTGGGCTTGCTTCCCTCTTGAGCAGGTGCTGGAAGGATTGTCCCTCAAATTCTACCTCCTCACTCCCCACGTGAGGAGCCTGCCTGTGGGTCACCCTCCCTCAGCCTCCCCTGTGGGTGGCTGATGAAATCTTACAGGGAAGCCCTGGGAATTTGTTTCCTGGGCCTGAGGCAACAAATTACACCACTGACTTGCCAGCTTGAAACGACGGAAATCCTCACAGTTCTGGAAGCCAGAATCCGAAAGCAAGGCGTGGGCAGGGCTGGCTCCTGGTGGAGGCTCTGAGCGCAGGCCCTTCCCTGCCTCTTGCCTGGCTCCCAGAGGCTCCAGCAAACCTTGACGCTCCTGCTGTGTAGCCCAGTCACCACGGCAGGCTCTGTCTTCTCTCCCGTTTTTCCCTCAGGGTCTGTGTGTCTCCTGTCTCCCTTTCCCTTTACTTGTAAGGGCAGCAGTCACTGGATTTAGGGCCCAATTAATCCAAGACTGTGCCTTCTCCAGAGCCTTAATTTAATGACATCCGCAAAGACACTCTTTCCAAGTCATATCACATTCATAGGTATCAGGGGTTAGGATTCAGGCTCAGACAGTAAAGAATCTCCCAGCAATTCAGGAGTCCCAGGTTTGATCCCTGGGTCAGGAAGACCTCCTGCAGAAGGGAATGGCAGCCAACTCCAGTATTCTTGCTTGGAGAATTCTATGGGCAGAGGAGCCTGGCAGGCTACAGTCCATGGGGTCACAGAGTTGGACACGACTGAGTGACGAACACTTTCACTTTGGGGACACAATTCAATCCACTACATCCAACACAGGCAATGATGCTTCCCTACAAGGTAACGAGCCAGATTTTAGAAGCCATGATTCCAGCCTTTTCATGACTTGGGCCCTATCACCCTTGGGTCAGGCTCCCACAGCCCTGCCTTCCCATGCNAGCAAGATGTGTATAAGAGACAGGAATAAGATGCATGTGAGCATCTAACTTTTTTTATTGTTCATTCACACATTTCCAACCAATTGTTTTTACCACAAATAAGAAGGAGGGCTTGACAGTAATGAAGTTGTAGAGGCACTTGATATACTTTTGATCCCAGGCAGACCAATTAGCAATTGTAGAGTCATTTTGTAACTTTCTGTCAAGGGAAATACTGCCAAACATAGCAGAGGGGGAAGAAACAGATAACATTTATTTGCCCTGCTGTGACAGCCTTCGTTTTCTCTGGAAATGATGCTGGCTTTCCTCACATCATGGTCCAGAATCCTTGATGCTCCTGTCTTCAGTACAAATCCTGAGTGCTGCCATCAGAATATTGAAGGCATCTACTCTGGGAGCCAGCAGCCCATGGAAAGCTATTACTGATGTGTTCATCAGCACCCTTTTTAGTTGCAAAAGAAATAAATGCCACCTCATGCTGGCTTAAAGCAAAAGGCACATTAGTGGCTCAAAACCATCAGGGACCTCCTGTTCCTCTCTCAAGGCTGCTTCCCTCTGCATCACCCAAGAGGACCTTCCATGTCACGGCACGATGCCCACCTAAAGCTCCAGGCTTACATACTCTCGGTCAAACCACCCACCTACCAGGACAAGGTCTCAGGCAAAACTTTCTGTTCTTAGATCTAAAAATATTTGAGATCTCAACAATCATCAACGTATTACTGGAGCCACTGAGGTCCGACGCTCTGACTGCCAGGCTGTGGTCACCTGAGGGCTCCTGAAACCAGAAGGTGCTAAGAATGAAGAGGGCAGCTCCCCAACAAAAAAGCAGGGACAGAGGAAGGAGAGGAAATATGAGACAGCAAAAGCAACCAACGTTACCCATAAAATGAATGTATGTATGTATGTATCTGTTTCCTACACAAAAATAAGAAAAAAGAACAAAAACTAAAAGCAAATGTAGGTAATATACTGTTTTTCTCAACAAATCCAATCTCCTGGACTCATTCATTGTTCAACAGCTCTTGCCATTTCACCATAGAGCCTGTCCTCCAAGGAAGATGGGAAAAGGCTTAACCTTCACCTCTCACGTCCACCTGTGGGACCCACAGGCACTGCAACCTGCACTTGTCAAAGCCCACCTCACTGTATTCCCTCTTGAACCTGTAGCTCCTCCCAGAGCCTCTATTTTAAGAGGCACCGCCAGCCTCAGCCTTCTCCCGTGGCCTCAGTCACCAACCCCACTTCCGCTGCCCTCTTTCCATCTCCCACCTCCATCCCGCCCGCCGCGCAGGGGTCACTGAGCCCTGCTGGTTCTCCATCCTGCAGGGACCCTTGTCAAAGGTGCTCCCTCTGCTTTAACTCCAGTCCCACCTTCAGGAACGTCATCATGTTCCATGCGGGGGCCCGCGGTGATTCGAAGAGGCTTTTCTGGCCCTGGGCTTGCTTCCCTCTTGAGCAGGTGCTGGAAGGATTGTCCCTCAAATTCTACCTCCTCACTCCCCACGTGAGGAGCCTGCCTGTGGGTCACCCTCCCTCAGCCTCCCCTGTGGGTGGCTGATGAAATCTTACAGGGAAGCCCTGGGAATTTGTTTCCTGGGCCTGAGGCAACAAATTACACCACTGACTTGCCAGCTTGAAACGACGGAAATCCTCACAGTTCTGGAAGCCAGAATCCGAAAGCAAGGCGTGGGCAGGGCTGGCTCCTGGTGGAGGCTCTGAGCGCAGGCCCTTCCCTGCCTCTTGCCTGGCTCCCAGAGGCTCCAGCAAACCTTGACGCTCCTGCTGTGTAGCCCAGTCACCACGGCAGGCTCCGCCTTCTCTCCCGTTTTTCCCTCAGGGTCTGTGTGTCTCCCGTCTCCCTTTCCCTTTACTTGTAAGGGCAGCAGTCACTGGATTTAGGGCCCAATTAATCCAAGACTGTGCCTTCTCCAGAGCCTTAATTTAATGACATCCGCAAAGACACTCTTTCCAAGTCATATCACATTCATAGGTATCAGGGGTGAGGATTTAGGCTCAGACAGTAAAGAATCTCCCAGCAATTCAGGAGTCCCAGGTTTGATCCCTGGGTCAGGAAGACGTCCTGCAGAAGGGAATGGCAGCCCGCTCCAGTATTCTTGCCTGGAGAATTCTATGGGCAGAGGAGCCTGGCAGGCTACAGTCCATGGGGTCACAGAGTTGGACACGACTGAAGTGACGAACACTTTCACTTTGGGGACACAATTCAATCCACTACATCCAACACAGGCAATGATGCTTCCCTACAAGGTAACGAGCCAGATTTTAGAAGCCATGATTCCAGGCTTTTCATGACTTGGGCCCTATCACCCTTGGGTCAGGCTCCCACAGCCCTGCCTTCCCATGTCCCCCACTTCTCTCACTGGTGTCCTCTCCCATGCCCTCCACGTGCTCCGGGGTCCAGTCATGCCCACGCTCCTGTCTCAGCCAATGCTGATGTCTCTACTGAGATGTGCTTTTTCCCCTGCTGCTATATCACACAACTATGAACAGGATAAAACTAGGTCAGAGGCCCAAGGCAGAGGTCCCACTGGGAGTTACAAGTAGAATTTCACACCATGGCTTTATTTGGCTATTGCAATGTTTTAGAAAAAAATTTTAACCAACTGCCAACTTTTAAAAATCAGATGGTTGATATAAAAATCCGTATTGCCAGCATCTCCTTGGCATTCCAGCCTGAGACTGGAGCCGCGTGTTAGCAAGGCCCACACGGGCTTTCCTTGTCACTCCCAGCTGGTGACACTCACCCCCATTACCATCCCGAGTTCTCGCCCTGTCTAAAGGTTTAGAGCCTAAACCGAGTTGCATTTTTCCAGGGAAACTTCTGCCAACTCCAGTCCTTTGCTGGCTCCCGTTAGTCTGCTCTGGTCCAGCCTCCTGCCCAGAGGAGGGGCTCACCTCAAACACCTACCCACAGACTTTGTCCGCTTGGTTTATAACAAAATATCAAAGACTGGGTGGCTCAAACGCAGAAATGTATTTCTCGTGGATGTTAAGACTGAGAAGTTCAAGATCAAGGTGCCAGCCCTCCTCCTGGCTCAAGCAGCTGCCTTCTCGCTGTCTTTGCATGGCAGAGACATGCACTTGCTGCCTTTCCTTCTATAAGGACAGTACACCCATGACTGCCATCATGATGTCATCTAAACTCAATTATCTCCCAAGCGCCACCTTCAAATGCCATCACACTGGGGGACAGGCCTTCAACATACGATTCGGTGGGGGGGGGCAGGGGGCACCTACAGTCCATAACACACACACACACACACACAAATCCCTCAATAGCCAGACTCTCCATTGTTTCTTTTACCTCTTTCTTTCACAATGTATTTTACAGCCTATAAATTTAATTCATCTATAAGCCACAGGACAAAAGTCAAAGCAGGGTACAACTGTGCAGAGGCCAAGGCCTACTTACCCTGTAAACCATAAGCTGTATCATTGTTATGCTTACTTTTCCATTGTAAGGCTGTTTCAGCCATTCATTTTTCACCTGCTATTTCTCATATTAAAATAGCACTGATGCTGGAAAAAACAGTAAGATTTGTCTGATGCCATACATGCCAAGAAATGATTCTTTATGGACATGATTGATGTTAAGAGCCCCCTGATCCAGGTTTAGGTCATGTGACATATCTGCAGCTCTTTATGTCCATATGACTTAAACCATCAATTAATTGTAGGATCGAGGGTTCAAAGTAAAAAACTGCATTAAAATGAGAATTGATAATGCATCTGGCCAAACTCAGCTTTCCCTCTAAGATAACTCATGGATGCTCCCTTACATGGAGATGACTAAAAGAGCAATCTCTGAGTGTGGGAGCTTGGCAAAGTTACTTTATTGCCCTTGACCTTCATGTTTTTATCGCCAAATGGAGGGTGGCGACAGGAATCCCCTAAGAGATTGCTGCAAGGGTTAAATAAGTGAATCTATGTGATGTAATTAGGACAAAGCCTGGTATCAAATAATACTAGCTATTATTTAATTTCTAGTGGAGGAAACGGAGTCCTAAAGACAGGACTTCAAAACTCAGATGTTTACAGGGACCATCCAAGGTACGGAGAAAACACAGGCCTCATCTAGGGAGCAACTGGTACTAAGTTTCAGAAACAGTGAAGTGATCTGGGACTTCCCTGTTTGCCCAGTGGTTAGGACCCTGTACTTTCACTGCTGAGGGCGGGTGTTCAGTCTCTGGCCAGGGAACTAAAATCCATAAGCCTCGCAGCACAGCATCCACCCACCCCCCAAAAATGCACTGGTCTCCCAGAAACAATGAGGGTCCCATGTGGCCTTATCCACCAGTGATTCAAGAGAATCAAAACACAGGTTTTTACATGAAATGTCTGCTGTTCCATGTCGCCAGTTGATTTAACTTCTAAATCATCGCACAACCCAATCAGAAGACAGCAGTGGACCACCAGTGTATGTGTTCCCTCCAGGGCAGCAAGGGACACAGCCTCTTGCTAATGTATCCCTGCGTTAATTTTATTCATGAGCGCATCCCAGACCCCTCCCTGCAATTCCCCACTTGCTACTTCTGTATTGACTCACTCCATCTTGTAATCCATCCATTCTTCACTTTCTCCTAAATTACTGAAAAAAGATTGAAACCAGCAGCCAGCCACCCAGGCGGATTTTAATTGAAAGGGTAAATTGCTGCAATTACTCCTCTGCCTTGCAAACCTGTGCTCTGGAAGTACAAGAGGACTCTAGAACCTCTGCAAGATTTTCAACCAAGCACACTGCTGAACCCAATCCTGAAAGAAGCCCATCTGTAACCCTCAGCATGCCCAAATGTGTGCAGTAAAAAACCCAAGCTAGATTCCATATGCCAAAGCGTTAACATGCCACCCTGGAACCATTTGGTTTTTTCCCAGCTTCCTCGTGTGCAATGCCCTGGTGTGCAATATTTCAAGCTTCTAAGATCACACCATTCCTTTTTCCAGAATTGAGCCTCACACATTCACAGAACCACTTAAACTTCCCATCCCCACCTATATGGGATCCACAGCCAAGAGGACAAGCGGGAATGACTGGGAGGCATCTTCTGCTGGGATTCCACATCAACAAAGATCAGGAAGTTAATGTTATTTAAATGGGAGACAATAGTTCCTCTTAAAAACAATGGAGCCCAGAAAATAACTCCAACCTCATCATTCTATTACTTTACTGTTGTGCTTCTCATTTTTAAATGACTGCATTGTGCTTTTTGCACCTCTACGGTACTTTATTATATCCTGAAGGTGTCATTTAAGTGTATTTTTATTCTCATTTTAGGGCATATGGTTTGCAGTTTTGTAACAATTGAAACAAGTTGGAGTTGCAATAAAGTAATTTGAGAAGAGGCCAGTCTTTGAAGCTTGTACTTTTAAGGGCTTGGAATTAAGAAGAAAAAAAAAAAAAAAAAAACATTTGTTTTACTTATTTACTGTGGTTAAAAGGACCATTACATTTGCTTGTAAATCAGTCATAATTTGAGAAAGGATGGTTTCTTTAGAGCCTCAGAAAATTGCCCACTTGCCACCAGTATATTTTCCATCTTGGCTCAGTAATAAAAAAGTATTCAGTAAATGAAAGACATTGGATTTTGTTTGGATTTCTTTTTTGAACTTTTTATATAAAACACTTCTGTTCCATTAGGATAATCCTATTTGACTTGCTTCTCTCAGTCAAAGAAAAGGAAAAAGCTATTATGAGAGAGCCAGGAACAAAGGATTTCCCACCCTTGGTCGGGCTTTTGATCCTCACATGGTCATAACAGGCCTCCGGCAGTAGCCAATAACTTCCGGCTTCAAAGGAAGGAAAACAGGCTTAAAACGAATGCACCTCCCAGTGATGCCGTGGGGTTTGTGGCCAGCAGATTGCTCTCCTGACCTCCGTACACAATCACTTTCTGCCCTCAAGTGATGGATACAATTGCCACTGTTTTACCTACAGAGAAACCCCCACTATTATTTTATGGCCACTGAATTCACCTGCCCGTGTCTAATACAGTCATTTGTTGAACTCCACCATCTCACACTACCCTTGTGTTATGATAATCAGAGAATGGGAAGCACTGAATCCCTTTTATATTCTTTGTAAAAACACAAGAATAGAAACTATTTTATAAAACAGCTCACTATAGCAAGATCTTTATAAATGAGTTGTTCTGCTGATACAGCGTCACAGAGGAAAAAAGGAAAATATAAATTTGATGTTGTCCTATATCTATGCAAATAACAAAAAACACTCACAATTTTGAAAATTATCTGTCTCAGCAGCTCCATCAACTTTCAATTAACCTCAGAAGTACCAGTACTGCTTCCAGACCAGCTCAAGAACTCTCCAGCACCTATTAATTCTTTACACCAGACATTTCCATGTTTATTTATCTCTTTATTCCCTCCCTTCCATATCCTTCTTTTCTCTCCTCTATTTCCTCTTCTCCCTTTCCAAGCTTCTCCATCTGCCACCATGCAGTAATGATAGCAGGCAGGTCATGAACACCCAGGGAAGGCAATGGCACCCCACCCCAGTACTCTTGCCTGGAAAATCCAATGGACGGAGTAGCCTGGTGGGCTACAGTCCACGGGATCGCTAACAGTCGGACAGACTGAGCGACTTCACTTTCACTTTTCTCTTTCATGCATGGGAGAAGGAAATGGCAACCCACTCCAGTATTCTTGCCTGGAGAATCCCAGGGATGGGGGAGCCTGGCGGGCTGCCGTCTACGGGGTCACACAGAGTCGGACACGACTGAAGTGACTTAGCAGCAGCAGCAGCATGAACACCACTGGGTTACCAAGAGGAATTAAGAACTAATATGGGAAGTGAGACAGAGAGAGGCTGGCTTCACCAACCATGAAAAAAGCAGACTCCTCCTTTCCCACATTATCCACACTCTTCCTTCTATCTGCTTTCTATCCACTACCCCTTCCCCAACGTGTATCTTTGAAGCCCTCTTTGCAAGCCTCTGCTCCTACCAATGTTTCTTTAGAGAATTCCTTCCCCGAGTCTATTTATAAAACCTACTCTTTTTTTAAAAAATACAGTTCAATTCCTTCTCTTGTTGCAAGCATTCAATGACCAAAAGAGCAGGCTATGAACTTTCCTCGGAGAAGGCGATGGCATCCCACTCCAGTACTCTTGCCTGGAAAATCCCGTGGACGGAGGAGCCTGGTGGGCTGCAGTCCATGGGGTCGCTAAGAATCGGACACAGCTGAGCGACTTCACTTTCACTTTTCACGTTCATGCGTTGGAGAAGGAAATGACAACCCAACCCACTCCGGTGTTCTTGGCTGGAGAATCCCAGGGACGGGGGAGCCTGGTGGGCTGCCGTCTATGGGGTCGCACAGAGTCGGACACAACTGAAGTGACTTAGCAGCAGCTTAGCAGCATGAACTTTCCTACCTTGAATTTATGTAACACTCACTGTCCAAGACAAGTATTTTATTCATTCAACAGGATGCACTTGAACACCTACTCCATCCATAACACAATGCTAAACCTTGCACTACAGGGTATTTTCTTAAATGAATAAATTTTACTCTAGCAAGGAAGAAAAGATGACACATGACACAAATATCTGTATGACCATGTAAAATGTGATGAATATCATGAAAGATATATAAACTAATTTTATAATTCAAGAGAAAGAGACAGATGACTTTTCTCTAGAGAAATTGCTTCAAAGATGTGCTTGCTATGCCAGCCCCGGGGGAATGCCAGTCTTTATCTCATTAGCATTTATGGCCCTAGGGTCATCCCTCTTACCTTTTACCACTTGTTGCATGCACTGCTTACTTGTATTTTCAGATGCTCTGTTCTGTCATTCTAGCTAGATTATGAGCTCAAAATGGACTGAAATGGTGCCTAATAGTTTATACAGTTCCCTCTCAGCCTCATAGACAGTAGTTGGGCAATAAGTATTTGTTACCTTACCCAATAAACTCCTATCAATTTCCAGATTCTATGCTGTCTGCTGGGCAGTTACAAAAAAATGAATATAGTCATAAAATCTAGTCTCCACTTACGCAAAGTACACAGTCTGACACTTGAGATATTGTCACTATATGATGTAGGGTGCACCAACATACAGATACCCTGAGAGCCAAAAAGATAGCTGCTGACTCTGTGCAGAGGAGCCGAGCCAGAGAGTCTTCATAGGCGAGTGAAAGTTGATCTCCGCCTGATGAGGAGAGTTAACACTGAGGAGGAGCAGAAAAGCAGTGTTTTTGATGAGAGAAGATGAGCAAAGACCTAAGGACCAAAGGAAAAGGAAATAGAAGGAGCGCTGGGAGGTCTTTATTCACCACTCTAGCATCTTACCCTGGTGCATCTCACAGACTCAATGCAGAGTTAATTCAACCACTATTCTTATTTTTTATGCTAAACATTGTATTTGCAAACCTGTATTATAAATTGTAAAGCAAAAAAAAAAAAATTCTATTTTCAGGTGGTGGATTTCTCTTGCTTTCAGTCTGATAGGATCTCTTGAATCTGCATCCCCCTTAAATAAACAACTTAGGCAATTAGGCCATCCTACTTCTTCACATTGTTAAGGAGGAAATAATTTTAACCCACAGGTACTTTCTCATCAGATACCATGTGGTCCCTTCCTAAAGAAACATTCCAAGAAAGAGTTCTTCATTACCATGTAAGCTAGTATTGGCATTTGCCTAGAGTAGCCAGTCCTGGGGCTTCCCTGATGGCCCAGTGGTAAAGAATCAGCTTGCCAAAGCAGGAGATATGGGTTTGATCCCTGGGTCAAGAAGATCCCTTAGAGAAGGAAATGGCAATCCACTCTCCAGTACCCCTGGAAAAGGAAGTGGCAATCCACTCCAGTATTCTGGCCTGGGAAATTCCATGGACAGAGGAGTCTGGTGGGCTAGAGTCAATGGGGTTGCAAAGGGTTGGACACAACTTAGCAAAAACAAAGAGGTCCTGGGGATTACACCAGAAATTGTAAGTCAAGAAGCTTCTTTGGTAAGAGATTTAGCCAATGGCCAACTCCATGTGGCTTCTGAGACTTACCAGGATTTGCAGCAGGAAGCGAGCAACCCCAATAAATTTGATCTGAGTAGCCCTCTCCAGAGTTGAACTTCATTATCACTGGTTACGCCCTCCCTTCTATCTACCCCACTGCTGTGCTCCCTTGAAAATGAAAAGTAACTTTCTCATTCTGGTTCCTTCTGGGGATTCCTGACCTAGGAAAAATTGACGGTGCTGAGTGAGGCCTTTCATTTAAAATCTCCCACCTCTGTTTTGATAAATGTGTTGTTCCTAAGATAAACGTTTCATGTCCTGAATATGTTTGCATGGATCTGAACTTATTTTTTTCCTACAAGTTATATATGACAAGACACATTAACAATGTCAGTAGGCTAGGTTTCAGAAGATAAAGGAGATTTGGTTCTAAAGATTACTAAGAAAGCTGCTGGTGGGACAATTTCAGAGGTATCTCCTCAGTAGACATTTCTACGTTTTTGAGTGGAAACTGGACACAGGAAAGCATTTAATTGACAAATTGGGAGACTAAAAATAAATGTGAATTTCATGCTCAGCTAAGAAGCATATAAAACAAATTATGTGGAAGTTCAGCTAAAGAGAAGAACGGAAATTAATTCCAAGAGACTAAGGGACTCAAGGGTATATTGATGACACTGAAAAGTGGGAAATAACTGCATTACATGGCAGGGCTGTTGCTCCAGTGACTAGTGGAGTCAGACGCTCAGACCACAGATGTCTATCTATCATTTTCCCAACAGTGCTACTCTCCAAGGTCCTACATAGAAAAGAGATGCTTGCCTGGGGGAGTAAAGACCATGTTCTCACTAAGTTCCAAAACAATACCATTTGATTCTACCCTTCAGGGTGAAAGTGAAAGTGAAGTCGCTCAGTCATGTCTGACTCTTCGTGACCCCATGGCCTGTAGCCTACCCCTACCAGGCTTCTCAGTCCATGGGATTCTCCAGGCAAGAACACTGGAGTGGGTTACCATTTCCTTCTCCAGGAGATCTTCCGACCCAGGGATTGAACCCGGGTCTCCCGCATTGCAGGCAGACGCTTTGGCATCTGAGCCCCTTCATGGTAGGGACTGTCTGTTCCTTAGTTGTGGAAGCTGTCCTTCTTTCCCATACAGTTTCTGCACCAGCACTGGAACTATAACACATAATCAGTTGACACCCTTTAGGCTACAGTTTCCAGCAAAATCTAACTCCTACCTATGGCATATCTCTTTCAAGGCAATCCGTGTGTCACTGAGACCTACAAAGTTCTCATTACTCCTCACCTCTGTTCTTCCTGAGTAGACCCTCTACTTCCCCTCCCCTACTTCCAAGCCCTCTTGCATATCAAACCAAATCGAGTCTGCTCTTTGCAGGGCTGTACACAGTGCAGCTTCCTTCCCAATGCAACACTTCTTCCCCATTACATCTCCCTTCCCCCACCACACTTCTCCAAGGCATGAACTCACATCCCTAGTCTCTGAGCAGATAATGCTTTGCCACCAACTGCACAGGCAAAGGACCAAGGAGGAATCAGTATATCCCAGGCATCTACTTGAAGACAAGTAAGACCAATGCTTCCTTCCTTTGAGAGAGTCAAGGCACCAGGAAAGTGCACTGATGGAGAAAGGTTGAATCAATCTGGGACTCAAGAGGATGTTTTTATAGAGTTCCAGCCTTTAACCTGGGCTTCCCTGGTAGTTCAGCTGGTAAGAATCTGCCTGCAATGCAAGAGACTCCAATCCAATTTCTGGATTAGGAAGATCCCTTGGAGAAGGAATAGGCTACCCACTCCAGTAATTCTTGGGCTTCTCTGCTGGCTCAGGTGGTAGAGAATTTGCCTGCAGTCGGGGAGACCTGGGTTTGATCCCTGGGTCATGAAGATCTCCTAGGAGAACATGGTAACCCACTTCAGTATTCTTGCCTGGAGAATCCCCATGGACAGAGGAGCCTGGCAAGCTACAGTCCATGGGGTTGCAAAGAGTTGGATATGACTGAGTGACTAAACATAGCCTTTAACTTACAGCTCTTTCAAAGTCAGAGAAAAAAGCTTAAATGAGACATTCTTGAGTTATTTCATCGGTGAAAGAGGAAAAAAAGGAATCAACTTTGCCAATACACCAAGTTCAGCCAGTAGACTAGATTCTCCATGACTTTGACCTCAAAGACACAGAACAGCTATGATGGCCGCTGGGTCACACTTAGGGCTGAAGAGCAGTCCCTGGACTGTCCTCATGGGAGTGATCTAGGATCCCATACTGGAGACAATAGAAGAGCCCAAAGGTTGTTTTAATTGGGGTTTTCTCCTGGGAACTGAGTTACTGAAGCATAAAGAAGGAACTTTCCTCAGCTCTCATGACATACCATGTTAGGGTGATTTCTTGGAAAAAGGACACCCAGTGGTTTCTCTATAAGGTCCTTTGGCTCCATGCCTGATTGCTTATGCTGAACTATGTTGGATTTGTGATCTCCAAAGAAGAGTTAGCTTTGGGACCAGGGACCAGGCTTGATCACTCAAGAGCTTTTGCGTAGCAGAGTTTCATTAAAGTGAAAAAGGACAGAAAAATCTTCTGACATAGACATCGGAAGGGGGATGGAGAGTGCCCTCATCACTAGTCTTCAGCAAGGGAATTATATACTTTTTAAATTAGTTATTACAATAAATCAAAAGAATGTCTCAAAGTTGTAAAAATTTTATCAGATCCACTCCCACAATTTACATTTTAGGTTAACAGGATTAGAACTTAACAACAGAAAGATCCTACTAGACCCACTCCCATAATATGCATTCTAAGATACCAGAGTTAGTCAGAAGGTTTTCAAGGAGAAACTGTCCTCAAGCAGGATACATTGTCGTTATATAATCCTTCATACAGGGTTTAAACTCCATCGTTTGTTGTGTAATCATCAGTTCAAGCTTAAAGAAAAAAATCCTTTTGTGTGACTAAGACTAAGGAATGTAGGAAAAAAACAAAAAGTTTGTCCTTTCCTCCTTCTTGAGAATTCCGGACCCTTCCTCCTCCTTGAGAGCCCCAGACCCCTTTTTTCTCCTTGGGGACCCCAGACTTATCAACCTGCCTAGGAATTGACTCTCTCATGCCCTCTGAATCTAGGTGAAAAGCTACATCCAGGAAAAGGCACTGAAGTCTAAGGTAGTAATTGATCACATCATTTCAACTCTCTCTCCTGCTGTGTCTCACAAGTCAGTTAACACCACCACCCACATCCCTGTTGTCTAATCCAACAAACTCCAGTCATCCTTAACCCCTCTCTCTCTGTTATTATCATCTCACATTCAATTTATCACAAAATCCTTTCAAATTCACCTTGAAAATAGATTATCTACAGACTTGTCATCTACAGTCTGGTCTCCACAAACTGAGAGATGCATCTTGAAATGTTATACTTTCCCAGGTTAAAACCCATCACTAACTTCTCATTGATTGCCCTTAGGAAAAGCTCCTAACAGTCCAGCAAGGTCTTCATGGTCTAGCTCTTATCAACATTTCCAACCTCATTCTCCTTATCTTTTGAAATTTCTCTCTCCTCACCCCCCCATCTCCCCTCTCCCTACCCAGCACACACTCAGAGACACATATATATGCTGTGACTCAGCCATTTTGCATATGCAGGTCCTTCAGTGGGCCAAACTTATTCCCTTTACCTCATTGTTCCCCATCTCTAGAATACTCTTCCTTCTACTTATTCTTCAGTGTATTCTTTACAAGTCAGTTATTCTGGGAGCTTTCCCTCAGCAACCTAGTTTTCGGATTGTAGTTAGTACTCAATGTTTCCTCCCTTCACTGTGCTTATTTATTTATCTTTGTGCAGACCCATTTTTGATAGATGTGGGGTTGGAACAAGATTATAAATGGCAACACTTGGGAGTACGTCAAGGCTGTATATTGTCACCCTGCTTATTTAACTTATATGCAGAGTACATCATGAGAAATGCTAGACTGGAAGAAACACAAGCTGGAATCAAGATTGCCAGGAGAAATATCAATAACCTCAGATATGCTGATGACACCACCCTTATGGCAGAAAGTGAAGAGGAGCTAAAAAGCCTCTTGATGAAAGTGAAGGTGGAGAGCGAAAAAGTTGGCTTAAAGCTCAACATTCAGAAAATGAAGATCATGGCATCCGGTCCCATCACTTCATGGGATATAGATGGGGAAACAGTGGAAACAGTGTCAGACTTTATTTTTGGGGG